>JAOBRC010239132.1:0-14436 GCA_027575255.1 Scolionema suvaense | reverse complement strand
AACAGCGCGGGTCAATCGAAGTTGCCTGCGTGCCTGCGTGCACGAGCGCGATCGCGCGCGTCTCACGGAGAAGACTGGTGTCTTTACGTACACCCTGAACATATGTGTTTTACGTTGACCACTTAGAGTTTCTATCATGTTGGACCATCATCATTTCTTGGGAAGGAGCATTATGTAGGAAAAACAGTCAAGAGACATTTTTTCATGGAAAACAGATGGAACAAGTGGATAGTAAAAATAAAAGTTGAAACTTCTGTGCAATCTAATAGAAAAAAGATCAAGAATGAGTTTTGAGAGCGGAATACCGAAATGGCTTATTCAAAAATTAACCATTATGACCTCCAAAAACCTTCAAAAATATGAAATGCTTACCCTCATTCCTCACTCCCACCTACCACCACAACCACTGCTCTGTCTTGTGCAGCTTTGATCTTGTATCAACCTTAGCTTTCAAACTCTAAAATAGATTGGTTCTTCGCGCAACTGAAACCCTCATTTATATAATCCATATCAGGTTTTTTTGCATGTTATGTTGATTGTGTTCATTGCTTGTTGAAATTATTTCTGAATGTGTTGTATTTGCCCTTTGTGTAGTGTTGGAAATAAGATTGTGTAGAATGGAAAATGGCATGAGTTTTCAATTTCTGCTTAACTGCAATTTTATTCCTGATTTCTATACTCTAGCAGCCCCCAGTTATACACTTATGTTTATGTCTGGTTCATGTTATATAATATATAATGTTATATATTATAGTGGCCAACAAAAATTTTCACTCTGATGTAAGAGAATCCTCATCGGTCTTACTCGCATGCATCAGTCAGAGCCTAAATTCTAAAAATTATGGGAAGTGTCCGAAATGAAGTGAAACAAGCAGGTTTGAGTCATATTTTCTCCAAAACACTGTTGAATTGAGCCTGATAGATGATAAAGAAGTCTTAGCATGGCGCTTGTGTATTATCCTCTACAAGTGGCTGTAGTTGCATCTATAAATACTTTCCTTGGATGTGTTTATTGGACTGCACAATAGTCCTATCAAATAAAGTCTGTATGTCCTTCTGTTCTTCTGTCCATTCTTCCTATTGTCATTAACGCTTTCCCTGAATAACCAATGCTCCACGATGGATCATTCTGAAACTTGGCATGAAGGAAATCTCATCATGCTTGGAAATTCTTCATTCTGTCTCACATAAGGATGAATATGCAAATTCTGAGGTTTCCTTGTTTTAAGTTGTCCGCTTCTTGTGATATTTATGTACTATATGCTCATTGATTTCTTGCACAAATATTACTGAAAGATCATCAAAATGCCTTTAGATGACCTTACTCTGTATGCTTATATAGAGAAGATTAATTGTTAGAGCTGTTTGCTCTAAGAAAGCAGGTGGTCCACGTATGTGGACATAATATGTGGTCCACATATTCGCATTTGTCCAACTTTGTATTTTTTTTTCAGCATGTAACTTTGCTATACAATAACACTGTTAGGTTGGTTTCTTCTGTAATTAAAAACACCTGCAGGTAGAAGACCAATGTATTGTGAAAACATATATTGCACTTAAACTTCAAAACAAACATTTGATCATGCTAAAATGAAAGAAATCATTGGTTAACGCACGCGGAGGGGATCATCAAAACAATATGTCAAAGTCGACTTAGTTTGCAAAAATTTGCTACTGTCATTGACAAATAACAATAGCACGCCTAAGGCATTTTAGGTGTGTGTCAGTGTGTGTGTGTGCTATAGCACGCCTTGCAAGAAAGACCTGATGTGGAAAGCAAAAGACTTCATAGTATATTTCGTGCGTCATATCTGGGAAAACTTTGTTTCTGCTTGACCAGAGCATTTATGTCCAAAGTGGCCTTTTTTTAGGTTCTATGTGCACCACTTTTCGAAGATACATTCATTCTTTTCTAGTTTTTGGGTGTAGCGCTATGGTATGGGCCATGTCTCATGTCTGGGAACTCGTATTTCTCTTTGGCGTAGTTAGTTATGTTCAAAAAATGTCTATGATGTTCTGACAATATTTGAAGATCACTATTTTTTTCATTCATGGTGTGAAACTTAAAGCAATATACCGGTCTAAAATGGTAATAGAGCCTTCAAAAGCATTACTGTGGCTTTTTAGTTCATGAAAAAAGCTGTCGTTGTTCAAGAGATATCTGCTTTCAAAGTCATGGGAAAATTTTGGCTTGCTGCCATTTTGCTTCTCAATGGTAATTATGCATGATGCATGGTCAGGCCAAGTCGAATTAACTCATCTTACTTGTTGAATTGTTACTCATTGAAAAGATTTGTGAATCTACAGTTTGCTCAGCCTCAAAGAGGGGTGTAATATGTTGCTCATAGCATTTAGAGGAATGCATCTAATGCTCAGTTACTGAGGAACACCATAGACCTTAGAAGCGGTCTTATATGACGTCACTGATGAGTAAAATTGAGAATCATAGGAACAGTGAAAAATACCAAACTCTAAAGTCACATTGCAGAAGAACTACTGAATTTTAAAGATCTTTTTGTTCTTGGGTCATTTTTGTTGTGTTTTGTTCGAGCATGATTTGGTATGGTTGCTTCGTTTGCGATGCTATGTTTTTATGTTATATGTGGCAGTTGCGTATTCTTCTGATTGGCTTATTCATGACTAACTTTGCGGAGTTAACTTGCTCAGTGACTTATTATTATGATTTTAATGAGGTATCATGTTGTATAGTTAACGTAGAACGTGCCATGATGAATTAAAAGATAGAAACCATGTAGAAGGTTCAACAGACACTTTAAACTAATGCGGCACCATTTTAATAAGCCTGTTGGCACAAAGGGACGGTTGGGGAGGGTGGTATCCTCTGGGCTCAATTTGGTTTATGATCTTTAAAAGCCAGAATAGATCCAATTCTGAGAAGAGTGTGGCAAGAAAATATGGATTTATTTGATTTGAATTTCTGTTTGGAAATCACTTGGGAGATATTTGCGCAAAAATATCTTTCATAGGTAATGATGCATATGAACAGGTTGACAGAGTAAGCATAGAAGCATTACATCGCTATGATGTAGAACTGTGTTTTATTGAAGAATTGCTTTCTTCTGATCCAATTGCATTGTATGCCCCATATGCTAGTGCCCTTTGACCTTTTTGACTGTGAAATGTTCCATAAGCTCATCACGATCTCAATTTTGGTGCTACTAGGTTTGAAGAATGAAACACCTCACTATTTCAGAAAGGAGAAGGCCAATGGTGGATTTTCGGTCTATCAAAATCCTACCCTCGTAGCTCAACTACCTTAAAAACGCGATTAAGACGCCTCCTTTAAACACAATGCACTTTCTCTGATCAAGTTGTCATTTTGTTTTCAGGTGATAGGCCGGCATGAGCAGCTCCAACCACATTCTGCGTTCAGGCTTAATTGCTATCATTTCTGTTAATGCATGTAATAAAATATGTTGTCTGAATTCTCCATGTGCTGTGGAAATTTTTTGTTGATGATTGTTATCGCCCCATTAATCATGCTTTTGGTTTGGCTTCTCTGTTTTTTGTAAACGTAAGTAGCTCACAGGGTTTTTTCTAGCCACTTTCATAGGTCCGGTAATTTGCTAAAAACTCAATTTTTTAACTAAACCATGTCCAGTCTAAAATTCACCAGTTTGAACCACTCTACATGGATGTTTTACAAAATAAGACGACGGCATTTCTCTGTGAAGTGCGTGCATGCCTGGGAAATACTTTCTGAGGGCCTAGGGCCTTTTCTATAGAATACATTTGCCTTGTACTTTACAAAACTATATCCTGATGCTTTCAGACCCTGTGAAACTCTCCAATTTTTTTTAAATTGAGTTTCCAATATTTTCTCAAAAACTGGCCGTAAGTGAAAGTGGGTAGAAAAAACCCTGGCTCCTATAACTGATCTGACTATCTCACTCCTTTTTGTGGATGATAGTGCTGCTTTTAGTTTCTAATAGACTTGATTTGATTGAAGATATGGCTCAACTCATTGATGGAAAGGCAATTGCTCGGTATGTCTTGTGTCATTCATTATTTTGCTTTTTTACTCTTCTGTTCATAGAGCATTTAGAGTGATCTCTACAGCTGCCAGCGAACTAAATGCTGCTTGGTGGGGCCAAATACTGAGCAAATGTCAAAAAAAAACTTTTTCAGTCGTAGTTGGTTTGTTCTTTGCTTGTTGATAGAATTGTTACGATTTTCCCTATTGTTACTAAATGCTAAGCCTTTTTATTGCCTTGATGAGCTTTTGTGCTACCCTCTTGGTCTGTGTTGTGACTTCCACATGATCTTATATTGAACAAAAGCAGTAAGCTAGTGAGCAGCTGTCACTTTTCTCCAGCTGTTCAAGGGGGTAATTCTGTCAAAGTGTCATGATTGTAAACACTCCATATACATTTGGCCTGCAATTAGTCTATCTCAAACTCAGTTGATTATTCTATGATGCTGTTATATAGAATGCTTGTTGGTAAAAGTGACTCCCATGCTGGTATGCATAAAGATTTTCACTCGTTTCTCTAATTTGTGGGAGAAATGTTCATTATCCTCGCAGTTTTTGGAAGAGTGGCTAGAAGATTGAGTGTGATTGATCTCCTCTGTTTTCAAAGCCTTGCCCATCTTCCCATCCACGTTCCCGCTCCCTGACCAGGTCAGTTCTTGAACTCCTCCCCCTGACCTACAATCTTGGACAAAATATTATATTGGACAAAGGCTAGTTTTTGAGCAGAACTCAAAATGGGCATTTTCCATTTTTTGCTTGCAGAACCAAACACTAGTCAAAACTGTTAAAGCTATTTATGGTACGAAGAAGGTGTTCATTAATAAGCAGCGAAACGATCCTGACATTTTCCTGTTCTCAGCTACGGAAGAACCAGCAGGTTTTTTTTTAATTGACTCACCTGGACCTGCAAAAAAAATTAGGCCACACCCACATTGAGGCTCTAACAAGCCTTGTACAGTGGTGCATGCATCCAAAATACTGTTTTTCGAAATTTGATTTATAAAACTGTCACACAAAACCTCCCACCCACCGTGATTTGCGCCGCTCTTCCCCTCGTTCAATAATCCTTTGCCTGTGGGTTGGCATTATGCCATTTTTGACGCAAATTCCAAATATATTCAATCTAAGATCGTAGTGTCGTCTGATGTTATCAGACATAAGGGCCCAGAGGGCTTAATGTGGCCATCTGTGACTATCATTCATCACATGATAGGAGGAAATTTTTGGTTGCAGCAATATTATAGTGCTCTCCTGAGCAGATCAGAGTGAATAGGTCTTAAAAATACCCCGAGTTTGACCCAATGGCAAGTACATGTTCAGATCATCAAGATGAAACTGGGACATGTGCTGCCTTTCGAGAATATGCCCTAATGGCTTCTTACACTGTCTTAGTGAGAGCTTTAAGTGTTAGAATCATGTGTTTTTTCTTTCTTTATCACATCATAAAGTTTTTTACTTTCTCAGAATCTGGTTTTTGCTTCCTCGCTTCATTTAGCCTCTTACCCTCTAATTTTCAACTAATTGCTCCCTGCATATGACCTGTTACTGTCTCAATGTGTAGCCTATTACTCTTTCAACATGTGGCCTATTACTCTCTCAACATGTGGCCTATTACTCTCTCAACATGGTACCTATAATTCCCTTGGCTTGGTGCCCGTTACTCTCCCAAGATGTAGCGTATCTCTCACATTGAGTCTTTTTCTCTTTCACATATAGCCTATTACTCTCACATCCTACATGTGACCGGTTTCTCTCACCATGTGGCCCATTGCTTTCTCACCAGGTGTCCTATTTTGGTCTACCATGTAGACTACATGCAGTCTTTTTCTCTTTTACATTTAGCTCGTAGCTGTCTCGTGACACATCTGGCTGATTTCTCTCATCGTGTGGCCTATTAGTCTCTCACGATGTGGCCAATTGCTCCCATGGCATGGGGCATATTACTCTCTCAGCATGGGGCATATTTTTCTCTCAAGATGTGACCCATCAATCTCCCACATGTGGTGTTTGTCTCTTTCAGATGTGCCTGTTAATCTCGCACATCATATGTGGCCCATATCTCTGACCATATGCACTATTGCCTTCTCAACATATGGCTTATGGCCATCTCAATATATGACCTCTTGCTCACTGAATATGTAGCCTATTTATCTCCCCGTTTAGCATATTGACCTGTGTGCGCCGAAGTATGAGTATGTGTTACTACCAGTATTAGAACCTGTTAACTTGAAACATGTATATCGCTACCTGACTATCAGTACATCTAGAACAGTGTTGTGCACCTGTGCCTAGGTCAAATAGAAATGTAGTTATTTGTGTGTAGCATTGTTCTCGAAGAGTACTAGTTGTCTCATTTCTCATCAGTTAGTCAATCGACACACAATCGTTTTAGATATTCAAAAGGTACTAGACATTGTTTCGATTCTGTTCTATTATTCTATAAGCGATAGTGTCTGAGTGAGTCAGAACTTGTTCAAGTTGACATCTTTGTTGCTTAACCTGGTTTTAACTTACCTTTGAACCAACTCACTGTAACGTTGAATTTGGTTGCTGCTGTTCTCTCCACGCACAGCTGTTGAGAAACTACTGCATCCCTACCTGTCTCAATCTTTAGGGATTTCTTGCTAACCAGTCAGAGTGAGGCTTGAGCATGGAACCCGTAGGTGTCAAGTCTGCCTTGTAGCAAACTGCACTAACCAGATCCCTGAAGATTTAGACAGATATTGATTGGTCATTTCACGGAGATAATTGCTGCTATGAATGTGTCATCTATACTAGTTTTTCTATCTTGGAGAATATCTGCCTTCAAATTCGCTTCCCTATTAACAATAAAAAGTACTTGCAAGATGCATTTTAGTGCTTTTTTTGACATTTAGTGTATAGCCAAAGTGGTCTTCTGCGGTTATTTTTAGTCTTGTGCCCCTCAGAAAACACATAGTTATCTTTGGACCTGTTAGGGTAAGGATCTGCTGCGAAGTGTCTGTAGCTATGCTTTTGTCATTTAGGCGTTATTAGCTCTTATTTTGTAGGGGCTTTAGATATGTTTTCACAGGGTTAACTATGTCTCCAGGGTGTTTGATATGCCTCGCAGTTAAAATGGATCTGAGTGACCTTCCTATGTTGGAGGTTATTATACACTTCTTTTTATTGTCTCTATTCCGTCCCTCGCTTATGGGTCAACTGTTGCACTGTTTCGCATAAAGTTGACTGAATGGGGGAAGATATGCTTCAAAAGCTTGTATATTTATTGTATATTTCTTTGAAAAACTATTGTATGTTTGGCTACCATTGATGGTTTGGCCAATTTTTGGTATAGTACTGTATATTACCCTGCTCGCTATTTGCAAATTAATGTCAGGTTTCAAGGAAATTCATGGCCCTGGCTTTGGCACTTGGCCATTCCTGTGTCCTGCTCACTTTGTTTGATTTTAGTCAAACTTAAAGCAATACAACGGTCAAAAATGGAATTCAGCTCTGAAATAGAATATGAAAAATGATGAAGCTTGGTCTTTATTTCAGGTGAAAAGCTTTAGTGGTTGTCCTAAAATCTTGCTTAAAACTTTAGATAGTTTTTGGGCTCTTCACAACTTGATTCACGTAAAGCTATGACATGACTTTTGACTGTCACTAGGCATACTGCTGGCCTTAGTAACCAACAAGTTGAAAGAATTCTCAAGATTTCATATTGAACATATCAACATTCTGGCAAAAGTAGGGTAATCAAACATATCCACCTGTACTTCAATCAAGTACAATTTGATAAAAAATATTCAATAATTTCATTGGTCATAACATACGTCATGCAGAATTGCTGTGTCTACAAAAGATTGCAGAAACTTTGCAACCTTGAAAGCCTACATCTCTTAAACGCGAGCGGCTTTTCATATGAAATGAAAACCAAATTTCCGGAATTTTGAAGGACTTTCAGCTAAATGCTAATTTCGTTTTTGACCGTTTTATTGCTTTAATGATTATTAGATTGTGGAAACTCAAAATAGAGTTATGTGACTGGCCATTTTTTTTGCCGTTAAAAAGATCCCAAGGAAATTTTTAAAGTGTACCTAAATCAACTGTTAGCATCGGAAAATGATGTAGAAATTGAAGATTCTGTCATTTCATCAATTCCTACGCATTGCAAGGGCATTTTTATGTTCAGCTTTCCACCCTCGCCGAAAGCTGTGACGTATATTCGTGGCATCAAAATCCATTCGGCATGAAAGTAATTAACTGGTTAATTGATTCTAACGCACTTCCGCTATAGTCACTATTGTCGTTATGCTAATTACTGTCATTAGCAAAGATTTTTTATCTGCTGTCATGTTCAGTCACGTAAAATTGTGGTTTTTCTCCGCTGCTGCGATGAATTCCTAGTTGAAACAGAGCTGCTTTCTCACAAACAAGTTATTAAAATGTTTTCATGGGATTAAAGTTGTATGTTTACCTCGGGTTCCCTTTAACTAAGGTGACTTACATTTTCCCGATATTTTATTATTATAGTGATTTAGTCAATTTAGATGAAAATATTATACTTTATCAAGCAGTGCAACAAATGAGAACTTTCCTTAGTTCGTTTGACAGAAATTAGTTGCATGCGCTTTAGTGGATGATTGCGTTTGCTTTCATTTGGTCAGAATCGTTATGTTACTCCCCCAGTACATAATCATCACCTTTTTGCAGGAAAATCCGTGACCAGATTCGTATTGATGTCCAAGAGTTAAAAGAAACTTCTGGGCTGAAACCTGGTCTGGCAATAGTTCAAGTAAGATGTGTTCATACATTTTGTGAGCTCCTTTTGGTTAAATATGGAGTACCATTATTTGTAGAGTTATATGCTGATTCAGCGCGTAGGACTCTATTTTACCATCTATGTTGTAGCTGGCTTTCATTTTCATGCAATAAAATTGATTTCTGCTGTGCTTCCTTCCCAATTTCCTTTTCCAGGCCTTAATTCTGATCCCGGAAGAAGCGGATGTTCTCCTAGGGATTTTTCAAGCTGATGCATCATTGTTGATGTAAGCTTTCATAGGTAACAATGATGAAATATTAATGATGAAACATATTTGTCCAGTTTTAGGCTTACTGAGATAGTTTGCTGTTTTTTTAAAGTGTTTTCCAGGGAGACAGTCATCTCAGTTTCAATGAGTCGATTTTTTGAAACTTTCTTTGAGTTCCTTTGAGCCTTTTTTAGTCATTCTGTTTTCGTACACTGAGGGTGCATTAGAGTCCATATCATTATGCGCAATATGTTGTTTGCTGGTGGCACTGAATTGGTGCAAAATGAAGCATTTAAGAAAAGAGCAACTACTTTAAGTTTCATTTTCACATATCGATTTCGACCAGCACTCTGGTCATCATCAGTGCAAACATAACATCAACATCTCAAAATTTTACTTATAAAGTACAGTCAGACACAGACTTGTTAACTTCGTGCTGCTGCGCCCCTTTGGACAAAATGAAGCAGTTGCCTCTTTCTCATTGCTTCTCTGGATCACACTGTTAAGTGAATCTAAGGCCACGTAAAACTGATCTCTTGTTTTGCATAGGTGCTCGCATGTCAAAGAATAGCCGCATTGTGCTATTTTTGGATGTGATTTCAGCATGAAGTCCTTTTCCCCCACAAATTGCTAGTGTTCCTAAGTTATGATACTGTCGTTTGCCTGTTCATTTGTCGTTAGAAGCCTGCCATCATCTTAGACAGTAGAGAACTTGAATGCCATTTCAGAGTTCACACACTAGAGCTATAGAAGAAGTAGTAGCTGTCACAATTTTATTCAGCAATCAAAGACGTGCGTTGTGAATATGTGATAAGACGCTTTGCTAAAAGGAAGGTGGGAAGTGAGACTTCTTGCAATTCATGCAATTTTTTACATACAAAAATGCAGAAGAAAAATATCAAATGCGCGCTAATTTTTAGTGGTCAAAAAGTGTCTTCCGTGTCAGGTGTAGGCACATCTACGCAAAACATAAAAACAATTTTTTGTGGCCTAATGAGTGTTTTTTATATAAACAAAAAAACAAAAAATAAATGTTTAGCCAAATGTGAAATAAACAATTGTGCATTAGTATGTGAGCATTTTATGGGTGCCAGAGTTTGCCTGTAAACTCCCTGTCATATAAAATGTTGCTCTGCACACAGTATACCAGTGTTGCAAGCTGCGTTCTTTTCTTGCGGCTATTTATTTTTTGGATTCATGAGATGTTGAGGTTTTAGATTGCAGGCGTCTTGGTGAATTCAACCCTGACAATGTTGACCATGTCCAATTGAAATATATGATCTACTTATGGTTTCTAAGTTTTAGCTGATATTAGCTATTAGTGAGGTTGTGAAATGACAAAATCTACGACACAAACACTGTTGTCGTGCTTTTTCTAAGCTCCTCCAGGCAGTATCTTGCGGGTCGATTTACGTAGTATACAATTTGGCTAATTTTGAATTAGGGTCGTAGATTTTTGCACTGGATTGTGTTCAAAGGAAAACAAAAAAAAACGAGATTTCGAATTGCTGTTTGTTCAAAACAATGAGCCAGAAACTCGAACTGTGTCATCGGATATCCACATGTAAACAAGCTACGTTGTAGATTTTTTCACAACCTCTTTTGATCCACGACACGAACGTTACCCATTTGAACGTTGAAAAATAGTGTTGGCATCCTTGCTCCACACTGTTACCTATCCTTCAGGTCATCCTTAGTTTGTGTCATTTTCAGGAGGTTCCCTGTTTTTATGCTTCCTGTCCTTTCATCTGCAGAGTTGTTCCTTGCTCAACAGGCGAGAGTGGCAGGCCTTGTATATCACTCTTTGGGTATTGTATTCCCGCACGCATTGCTAACATCTTGCCTTTCACTTACTTGGGTATTTTACTCCCACGTGCATTGCTAACATCTTACCTGTCATTCTCTGGCATATTGTACTTCCACATGCATTGCTAACATCTGGCCTGTCACTCTCTGGCGTATTGTACTCCCACATGCATTGTTAACATCATGCCGGTCACTCTCTTGAGTATTGTACTCCCACATGCATTGCTAACATCTTACCTGTCATTCTCTGGGGTTATTGTACTCCCACATGCATTGCTAACATCTTCCCTGTCACTCTCTGGGGTATTGTATTCCCACATGCATTGCTAACATCTTGCCTGTCACTCTCTTGAGTATTGTACTCCCACATGCATTGCTGACATCTTGCCTGTCACTCTCTGGGGTATTGTACTCCCACATGCATTGCTAACATCTTGCCTGTCGCTCTCTGGGGTATTGTACTCCCACATGCATTGCTAACATCTTGCCTGTCACTCTCTTGAGTATTGTACTCCCACATGCATTGCTGACATCTTGCCTGTCACTCTCTGGGGTATTGTACTCCCACATGCATTGCTAACATCTTGCCTGTCGCTCTCTGGGGCATTGTACTTCCACATGCATTGCTAACATCTTGCCTGTCACTCGCTGGGGTATTGTACTTCCACATGCATTGCTAACATCTGATGCTGTGTCGTTCATAACTCGTAGTGTCTTGAGCTTTCATGATTCATAAGAGAGCTTACACAAATTAACATGGTGACATTATTGAGGTTGTGAATTGCCGAAATCTACGACGCAAACACTGTTGGTAGGTTGCTGCAAAGTCTAGGAAAAGCCCACTCAGATATTAACCCACAGGCTGATTCATGTTGTCCTTGATCTACAATGCTAAATTTCAAAACTATCGTCGTAGATTTTTGCTTTGGATCGAGTTCAAAATCAAAACAAAACAAGATTTCAAATGGCTCTCTGTTCAAAGCAATAAGCCAGAATATTCGAACTGTGTCGTCAGATTCTTAAGGTAAGCGAACTGTGTCGTAGATTTTTCCCAACCACTTTTCATCTATGACGCAAATGTTAGCCGGTCAAACATTGAGAAATAGTGTTGCGTTGTCGATTTTAATTTCGCAACAGCACTATTATTAAGACTGTGAATTTGTTCAAACAGATGTCCAATTCCGTACTTTGACGGAGTCGGAACCAGGGAAAGCCCCATGTCAATTTGCCAAGCTGACACAAATCTGAAAATTTTGTGTGAACTTCACAAGACATCTTCGTCACATTCGAACTCATGAGAAGCTGATCAAATTGCCAGGACTTTCCTTCAACTGTGACGTGCGTTGCATGCCACAGACAAATGAGCAACAGATAATGACCCTTCTAATGGCCTTCTTGTGGCATTTCTAACTTCAGCAGTGCACATTTGTGTTTCTTCTGCTTCATGGCTTTTGATATCGCTGATGCTTGCTTTATGTAATGGATGCGAGAAAAGCCGCTTTTGGTTATTTAGAAATTCTATATATAGTGTGACCCTGTGACAGATAGTTTTAGCAACGGTACAAATCATTACTCGTCTTATTGGTTCTATATTCCATATTCTCAATAATCAAATCACTATACAACATATAAACCAACACCAAACCCATTCATTCGAAACCATACAAAATTGAAAAATCCAGTCTAAAAGGCAATTATTAAGGTACATGCTTATATTGGCACACAGTTCCTGGCAACAGTTCTGATGAATAGGGAGCTAGTATTACGTCGTGGAAGCATGTTTGTTCTAGATCACCTCTTGCGAACTGTAAAGCTTCAATTTGATGTGCCCTCCTTTTCCAGCTGATAGATAGCTTACGTTGTTGCCAAGCACATCCGGTTTTAGAAGAAGATTGCGTTTCTATCCCTTTTGAGATACCATATGTGCCGAATTGAAGCACTCATAGTGGGTACTGAGCAAAGCCGTGAAAATTGAAGTTTGCTCTACATTTTGAAGTGTGCAAACTCTGATCTGGAGGAATCCTTTCAATGGGTGGTACAAACATGCAGAAATCGCATGTAAGACGCTGGAAATGCAGCTATAGAAGAGTGTTATATGATAGAAATTCTCTTATCGAGTTGTATCCCCCGAAATTTTTCTTCCTGCATTAACTAGTCCAAGTCAGATTCAAAACACAGTTCAAAGTCGAGTTTCTACCACTGTTAACTGAAGCTAGAAAACTGCTCTGATAAATGTCTGATGGCCGCCTCCTATGAGGGGGCTCCTCTGGTGATGATCTATGAGACTTTGTCTCTGCTAAGGACAGAGAAACAAATCAAATTTAGGGATCTGGGTCCAACATGGAACTTCTTATGATATGATTTGCGATACAGGATCACAATAGATCACACCCAAAAAGATCTGTTGAAGAAACGCTCCCTTTATCAAGGTGGTACAACTGGAAAATGAATGAAAATTTTATACCTGTGGATTTTCTTCAAACTTGGGCAGTTGCACCATATGCACAAGCAATACTCCCATTTTCTCTAAGTCCTCGTATTTAGAGCTGCAATTTCAGAACAATTTTCCCTTTCCAGCCAAAACATTCACATTTTCTCATTGTATGAGACACACTACTCATCCTGCTAACATCAAAGTGATGCAAGTTTCTTCTACAAGTGGTTTGTTTAGAATTTCACCCAGTGCAGCAAACTAGCGACATAAACTTGTGACTAAAATTTTATTAAGTGTGGTGCGATCAAAGATTTTCTTGATCTTATATGGCGCCCTGGCATATGTTATTTATCAGATGTGACCAGGCTCGTGTCCTTTTACTTCCTGTTCTTTCATTAGCAGAGTTATCCTTCTAAGTAGGGGGACAGCGGTGAGCTTTCAGTCACTCTCCGGGATATTGTACTCCTTTTCATATCGCGAGCACCTGATGTTGTATCCTTCTTTGCTCCTAGTGTTTTGTGATTTTTTTTTCATGTGTTTGCCTCATTTTCTGACACTTGGCTTGATTTCGTGCCTGATTTGTTTAAGATAGGTTATGCACGAATTAGGAAAAACGGTGCAAATATAGGAGGCTGCCGTTCTCAAAACTCATTTAACCCTATTCAACCTTGGCTTTTTGGTGCTGTACGATACCTGGGGCGGGGGGGCCCGGGCGGATTCCGCCGCCCCTCCATAATTCTGGAACTACTTATCTGATAGTATTGAAACTTGGTACACGCTTTTATTAACCCTTCATCCGTATGTGTGCCAATTTTCAAGTCAATAGGGTTAATAATGCGTGACCCATGACGTCATAAGCGAAATGACCCATTGTCAGATGTGGGAAAGAAGGCGTTTTAGCGAATTGCTCAAAAGCGATTTATTTTTTGCAAGAATAAAAACTATACACATATTATAATATATCAATTGAAAGGTCTTGCAAAGGGCTTTCTTTTGATGCCTCATTTGAAAAATTTTGACCAAAATTTTCTCGAGTTATGAGCAAAAATGTGTTTTTTCAGATAGCAGGTAGTTTTCAAAAAGGGCGTGGCCTGGACGAACAAAATATTTTTGGAACCTGATTTTTTGCTCAAAACATGTCTCAATAAATTTTAGGAGTTCTCCGAAAGTTTCCAGACGCAGCAGGCTTCCAAAAAGCATCAATTTTT
>JAOBRC010239021.1:0-14436 GCA_027575255.1 Scolionema suvaense | reverse complement strand
CGTTATCTGTTTGCATCAGTGCCTATTATTACTTTCAAGTCTAGTTTCAATGCAGGGGGCTGCGTGCGATATCCAGTCAAATTATACGTCCATGGTATCAACCTACCCTCTCCATCCCAGCATGGTGAATCTGGTGTACAACGTGTTTGTGGCGCACCTCGATATCCTAGAAGAAATGAAATAGCAGAACATAGACATTGCAGCAGGTATACACATGAATACCAGCTTCCTTATTCCTAAGAAATTGAAAATATTAAAATGAAAGAGGACATGAAGACTTCTGTGGATGTAAAATTCACATTAGAGGAACTGAAGGGCAAATAAGGCAACTTCAGAAGAACATAGATGTACGACTGTCATTAGATAATATTGATCCAAAGTTTTCTTCACAAGTACAAGTAATTACATATGCCATCGCATCTTTGGGCGCATTATTGCAAAAACGCCGCTGGTACAGAGATTTAAGAGTTCTGCGAGGTATTTCTTTTGTTTCTTTTAAGGTCGCGTTAGTAATTGCAAGAAGATCTGTTCCAAGGTGTCTTCAAATAGATTGCGTAACGCTAAAAAGGTGTCAAGGTGTTTTATTTTTGCGATAAAGAACTCAAAATAGGACAGTCGATATTGAAATCCTGAATAAGCTACAACTAGAACAGGTTTGAACAGATGAGGGTAGAAGTAAAACATTAGATTTTGGTGCTTTGCTTTCTTACCAATGCAATCTTTGTTCAGCTCTAAATTTCTTTCAATAATAGGCGTTTTTGCGGATACTCTAAACCCTTGGAGAGCGTTTTCTTCCTGAGCTTATTCTTTGCTTCAGACAAGTCTCTGCGGTGTTGTATAGAGTTTGATACATCAAGACAATGCTCCTACATCATATACTATGTCCACCTGCTCCTTATAAAATGGGGGAAGAACTGATGAGCTCCACGTCCCCCTATTTTTAATATATTCTCACAACATTTATCTGATAAGAACCAGAGAAGATGTAAGCTCAAAACCGTGTCGGAAATTGTTGAGGTTTTCAGCCGTTCTTGTGTTCTAAGGTTACATTCCAAACGCTCCTGACACTTTTCAAACATTTCTACAGTTTGAACTTAAATCGCTTATAATTTTGATCCAGCCAAGGACGTTTAAAGCACTGGAAGGCGAACGTGCTCGCTTATATTGTCCCTATGTGCGATATGTATCAACTCCAGAACAAGGCGAACGTGCTCGCTTATATTGTCCCTATGTGCGTTATGTATCAACTCCAGAACAATGCAACTGAGTCAGGTCTTGAAATATGTGCATGCCTATCTGATAAAATGACACAATTACTCTATCACTTAAACAAAGCTCATAACAGCAATCAATGCCCCAAATCTCATTAAAACTACTAAAAATATTTATGAGGTACCGCAGTCTCACAGAGAGTGTCTCAGGTTCATCTTGGAGATGCAAAATCAGTAAATCATTTTAAGCCTTTCGGCCGTTTTATGAAAGAAAATCATCATGTCAATTCCGCGAAAATCGCTGTTTAAGTTCAGACTTTTTTACTGCATTTCTTAGCAAACGACATGCATAATTTAAATTCTCCCAACTCCACTCCATAACAAACATAGAACGCTTGTGTCCTCTATTTGAAAGGGCTGTCAAAGCAATTTATAGGTGATGACAACGCGTCCTCCTTCCAGTGCTTTAAAGTTCCTTGATCCAGCCAACTATAGAGGAATAGGCGAAACTGTTTTGGGCCCTGTTACAAGCTTTCGGACAGTATGCCTTATACAAACCTTGATTCATGCAGCAGTCGTCAGCACCCCAATCACAATTCTTCTTCCCACAAACCAAATCACCTTCACATTGGTCATCAAGGTCGCAATCACCTTAAAAAATTTTAAAACCTTTTCCGATTGATAATTACAACGTGAAGAGTTCCTTATCGATCGATTCTTTCAAATCAATGTATGAAAAGGTGAGAAAAAAAGTCCACATAAAACTGTTCTATTCTGAATGAATATTTCAGATTGCATATCGATTGATATCAAGAATGCAATTAATAAGTGTTTTAAAAACAATTATTTAAAATGCTTGAAACACTGAAATCACATTCTCATACAGAAACGTTTTGAAATGTCTGAATGCGATATAGAAGGAGCAGTTATTGCCTCAATCTATTTTCACTGTGTATCTATAAACAAAAAGCAGTACAATCGGGCCAAATTTAATCCTTTCAATGCGTTTTCAATGGAACTTGATTTTAAACGTGTTTTTGCAATTGCAGTGCATGTTTCCCGTGATAGGTGCAAAAAAGAAGATATTTGAGGTGGAAGGTACCTATGATACGAAAAGTGAAGTGCATTTGAGGCGCCAGATATCTCTGATAGGGACATTAACGAAATCGCAGATTTTTGAAGCGCTTGACAGATGAAAAACGTACAAAGAGAGAAGTGTTTATAATAATGGCGACAATTCATGACTTTCTGTACATTACAAACTCAACTTAAGGTCATGATTCAAGTGAAACAGAGGCCTCTGCAAGCCAGCATTATTAATAGTTTACTTACTTAGCCTAATCTCTGTCAGCTTGGTCAAAAGCTGCATCAACTAAATACCTGTCCACTTGGAAAAATGGCTGTCTTGGAGCCATTCTAAGTAAGAAGTGAGTAGATGCCCTGATGGGTCTTTTTTATTGCTATTTTTATTTTTTATTCATATATTTAAATCATGTTCTTCAACAGGCAAGAAGAAGCTCTTACGGCTGCTATGCACAGTACAAGTTGGTCCGACGCACTGACCGGTTATGCAAATCCCATAGTAGAGACTTCGTAAAAACCGATAAACAGGAAGGGTCCTCGACAGCCGATATGGTTAAAAATCAAGTAAATATTTTTGGTGGCTAATATTTTAAGACATCAATCGATCGTATCTTTTTGATAATGTTCCTAACGTGCTAATGTTCCTAACTAATTTTGCTAACTACGAATGTTCCCAATGTTCCTTGCACGGGGGAAATGTTCCTTCCTACTACCGTAATGCTTCGATTAAACGCCTGGGGAGTTTATTAAAGTTTTGGACTTTTTACGGAGGCGTCTATTCAAGGGTTTTTAAAAAGAGAGGGGTGTCTATTACGTTTCTATGAAATTCTTATTTTTTTCTTGCTTATAAACTTTATGTATCAATGAAATATACACTAGATTTCATGTACAAATCATCGTAAACATCATCTTTTTCATGTTTCCATATACTTACAAGAAATAAAAGCCCAAAAATGGAGTAATAATGTAGTGGTGGTGGTAGTTTTACATGTGTTAGTTAGTGCATCTCTAATAAACGCCCCCTCTGGAGGGTGCATTTATTCAAGAGGGGCGTTTAATAGAGGGGGCGTTTATTGAAAATTCTCCTGAAAAAGAGGGGCGTTTATTCGAGGGGGGCGTTTAAAAGAAGGGGGCTTTTAATCGAAGCATTACGGTATGGGTGGAAAGGACGCTTCAGTGTCCATAGCAGGGGATACATTCTTTAGAATCAAATTAATTGCAATCAGATTAAGGAATCTCAAACACTTAGAAATTTTAAAAAACAGTTTAAGTCGTATTTGCTTGGATCTGTGCGAAACCTGGACGTTTGGAGCTTTTGCATCTCAGCTCACTGTTCTAATTCTAAAAGTCATGAACATTGAGTTACTTGACACCCAGCTCAAAGTAACATTGCTTCGTTTTCTTCATATTCTTTTGTGCTGTTGTATTACTGGCTGTTCTGTTTCCCCTACCTTTTTGTTTTGTTTTGATTTAAAGTTCCACATTTTTACTTTCATTTTGTTCCAGGTGATGCTCCCGTCTTTTCTTTTTTCATGTTATTTTGTTGTTTGTTTTTCATTTATTTTCATTTCGTTTTTTTTCTGTACAGTCCTTTACCACTGCAATACCTTTTCCCCATATAACCTTTGAAAATTCGTCATGAATCTTTTCGTAAATATTTGGTGCACAATGACAAGGCCTGTTACGGTCTTCTTGGAGCTCCATGCCCTGCGATAGTTCAGGTAGTTATTGTTATTTTTTTGTTGTCTATTTTTATGATCTGCGTAATGTTTAGCGCATATTATCATTTGTTTGCGTGTTGTATGGAGCATTATACTATTTTATTCTTGACATTTTCTTTGTGTTTTATCAACGAACGAGTACACGTGACTCATGATGATCAAAGGGACTCTTTACATCCAATATCATTACTTTACGAACTTCCCTGAAATTGGAAATGAACAGTTTTGTTGAGAACTGTAAAATATATTAGTATAGAGCATTGCTCCTGCAAATACCTCTACCAGCCCAAATTCAAACCCAGCACGCTATCAGTAGAAACTGACCAATACATAGATCGTACCTTCTCCTAATCCACATGGATTTGATGACGTGCAAACAGAGTCTAAAATGACATAAAAAAGCGATGAGCACAAGGGTTTTCAAAAAGTGGGAAAGCACTTAATATAATTACGTAATATCAAACAGTTGGTAAGTGAAGTCAGTACCAACTATGTTCTACCAGGCTCTTTCGATACTTTCAATCGATACTAACAAACGAGAATAGAAAATGACATGCATATCAATGAAATATAACTGTTTTGATAAGAGACGAGAGCACAACACGCAATAAAGAACGCAATATCACGTACAACATCAAGACCTGAGCTAAAATCAAAGGTGATGATGGTTTCCGTAACAAATTCGTCTGTGGAGAAGCTACGAGCAGTCTTTCTATTACCAGAAAATAGTCCATAACACAGAGCCCAGAAGAGAACACCCCCTCACTGCACAACATTTTGCTTATTTTACCATTGCTATGTTTAAGGGCCTTTGAGCTCTTCACGGGGACAGATTAACTATATGCTCACTTCTGTAACTTTGCCAAGACTTAGCTGGCGTTTTTTTGATTTTCTCGAACGTAAACCCGGCGTTTTTCATGTACCTACAAACACTTTGCACTGCGAAGTGGAAAACGTGACAGTCTAGTAGTAGTGCTTTCCATTAACTGGTCTGTTTTGTGATGGATTTTACCAAGAACCATTTTAAATCCAGATTGAACTATGATTTTATCGCGCACGCCCACCCAAGGAACTGTCCTTGTAGTATTTCTAAACATAAAAATATTCTTTTAGTATAATGGCAGATCCTTTACCAAAGAAGTTCTTTGTTAGAAAGCCACACAGAGGCGATCCAATTCACTATAAATAACAGGCAAGTGCGCTTGTAGACTCAAACAAATCGAGTTGCATAATCTGCTAAGCATTAGCTGATGGATAATAGAAACCTGACAATCATGCAAAATTGATCATAGATCCTGCATATCACAAAAAGGTAATTCTTAATCCTATTCATTCCGGGAGGGGGGAGCGGGGGGCGGATTCCACCACTTTCGCATATTGATCGACGTAGAATTTTTTGGCTGCACCCTTAAAGCCCGTTTTTTGTGGCTTTTCATAGTTTTTCATACTGAATACGATAGCATAAGTTTCGTATACTGCTGGTGAGTCGATTTTGCACAGCGAGGGGATTTTGGGAGGGCTGTGGGTCCAAAATGCGAAATCCAAAAGGTGTATGAGGTTTCTGAGCAATGGACAATTGGAAGACATGTCGCAGGTGGCAAAACGTCTCTGGGACGATTTTCCTTCAAAATGATGCAAAATTGACGAAATCTGAACAAAACTTACCTTACAAAACTTGTAGCTGAGGCACTTCTAGGAACTCCCAAAGCCCCATTTTTAGTTTATTGTACCTATATACAAGGAAGCTATGATGACTATCAGGAATACCAGATGCGAATACAATGGCAGTAAGCAGAAGAGCTCCTAATACTGCAAGACTTTCTTTGCGGGAATCATCCATGAGCAAAACTTTCCCTGACCTTTTACGTGTTATCAGAGGACATGTTGTCTTGCGATACTACTGCCATATGTACCTTAAGTCACTCAAATTTCGCGCGCATCTAATTTTCGCTGCAAGCCGATGCGCGAATAATTGATTGCGCGAAAATACCTATTTTTCGCGCATTTGGGTGCGCGAAAATATGATTTGCGCAAAAATTTTCATTAATGGAGGGGTGTGCGAAAATTAAATTGCGCGAAGAGTATATAAAGAAAAATTACAGAACTGATTTTTTTCCTTTGCAACATCTTTGGATCACATTTTCTCGCTATTAATCTTCACAATCGCACATGAGTACCTATTTGTAGGCTGTTTTTTCAGTGAATCAGTCTGCTTCTCTGAACTAAGCATGCGTGAAAAATTCAAGCTTTATACTTCTGTGAGAAGATTAGATTTTTGCGCAACAGCCCTGTGCAAAAATTAAATGCGCGAAAATAAGATGCGTGAAAATAAAACTCGCGCGAAATTTGAGTGAATTAAGGTATGCGTCGCGATGTATAGTTGAAAAATGGATGAATCTACCGAATCGTGTCCGAAACAATTACTCTGGCAAACTTCATCAGATGTCACTTTTCTCTACGCTGATTAGAGCACAGCAAACTGGTATCTGGTCTTCTGCCTCCACGTTCTAACTACTTAATTTTTTCCAGTTTTCCAGTTTACCAGTTTGGAGGTGTGTTTAGCAATCGATATGCATACAACAGGTAAATCTGTCAACTAAACCTAAACTACATTTCTTACCTCTGGGGCAGTCTGTGACTAACTTGTATAAGCGATATATAGTTTCATCAGTTTGCCCACAGCTAGGCTTGTACAACGAGCAGAGTTTTGTAACATCCACTTGTAGAACAAAATGTGTGCACTCAAATGATTCAATGCACTTCACTGCACACAGATGTGGTGTGTAGTCCTGATCTCTGAATGTTTTAATGTAACCAGAGCTACCGCATACCATTTTTCCCATATACTCAGGGCAGACTGAAAAAGGAAGAACAAGAGTTTTCTTTAATGCACTTGTTTGGACATATGCAAGGTCGACTGTCAACGGAAATGGAAAGGTGCATTGTACTTTGTTACTATCACATTGTACAGTTCATGTATCTGGCAATGACCTTCTGAAGATGTTCCCAAGTTTATTCTGCTTAGCGTATTTGCAAACGCTCAAATTGAGGCGCTTGTCATTACTTTTCTTTGATGTATCGTAATGCCTCGAATAAGCGCCCGGGCGCTTATTTTATTTTTGGAACTTTTAGGTGGGCGCTTATTCGAGGGGGGCGCTTGTTGCCCTTGTTCGAGGGAGCCGCTTATTTAAAAAACAGATTTACTAGTAATTTATAAAAGGAAAAAAGTTCCCATGCACTTTTTATAAAAGTAAGAATGAATATATATTTATTCAACATTTCTTTGTAAGTCGTCTTTCAATTACTTTTTAGTCGAAAATTCGAACTAGGGCTGGTTTCTGAAGACTTAAGGATGGGCGCTTATTCGAAGGTGGGTGCTTATTCATATTTTCACTTCTAGGGTGGGCGCTTATTTGAGGGGGACACTTTTTCCAGGCATTACGTTACCTTTACTTTGGCATAACTTGAGAACATTATAAGGCAATTTCCCCTGTGTTACTGACTTTTGAACCAGTGACACTGGAGAGAATTAGAACCTATACGATACGTAATATTTTCAGCGATGGCCTGACGCTACTGGTGCAAAAAAAAAAAAAAACCTTGCAAAAAAATATGTGACGTTTAAACAAACAATGCAATTTTTGGTCAACTTAAATTTCTCTTTTATAGCAGCATAAGTATATGCACATTACTTGAACTTGACTAGACATGAAATACAATACCATTGCTCCGCATATAGTTCGGCTAATGGATCAGTTTATAAAACTACCTTGCTGTTGATTTTGCCAGCAGTATTTAAAGGAGATATAGCTTCTATTTCGCGTTGTAACCTTCAAGAGACGTGTTATGTGAGAAAGGTAAGATGTCTCTAGACCCTAAATTAGAATCTGAAATTATATCAAATTAAGTACTACCTGTGAGCATACACATGAAAAATGCTGCGATGAATTGAGACAAAAGACATATTGATCTCCTGAGGGTGGTCAAGCATTCATATCCTTTCAAAGGTAAGTGTTTTGTACGAAAAGAAACAACACAAACATATGAAAAACAACAATAACAACAGCATGCTGAGACGTTGGAGTAAAGTACACTGCGATATTCACACATACAAGCAGTCGACAGCAGTTTGCACAATCTGTTTCTCCGTGGCACCAGATTGGAAACCCTTGCACGATATTTTTTTCTATGACAAGATCTATACAAACATGGCAATCATATACATTACTGGGAACAAAATATAAATCAACACAAATGAAAATGAAAGCATGCACGACTCAAAAAAATAAATAAGTAAATAAATAAACAAGACGATACCACTAGGAGTGTGGACTAAGCACATCGTCATAGTCGTCAAACATGAAAATAGTTTGGTGCTAAGTATTTACACACTTTTAGTAGAAGCCCCTATGTAGAAATGGCAAATTTCCAGCTCTATAAAATCGTACACAGGAAAACGTTCAGTTGTATAGATAAGAAATCGTTGCATTGAAGGAGTCACTCTTCGCTTTTTTTGACAAAAGGTGGTGATATGTAGCACGTCCATTTGAAAAAACAAACTTAGCAATTGGGTAACTAAGGAAATAGCGATGGTTAGCAACGTACCCGTGTGAATCATCAAAAATCAAGATGGTAGCAGTTGGACTTTAGGGCAGGATATCTCGAAAACTCCATAACGTTTCATCGTGAAATAAAAACTGGAGGCTATGTTTTACTGCGCCCTATCGTCTATTAACATTTCATTTTTCACTTTAGTTCGCCTTTAAGGAGCGATTTGCGTTCATTTCGATGTCATTGCCATAGCAACAGAGAGCGTCTAGCGGTTTCTATTGCGTCTCTTTATTTGCAATCCCAGGTGAAACTATCAGGAAAATTGTTCTTGCACCAATCTCTCTCTCAAGGGCCGTCAAGGATGTATGATGCTGTATAATTTTTGGTGATCCTATTCCGAGTATTGTTTGCACTATCTTCGGTTACTGTTTTATAGAAGAGGCTAAGAAACCATTGACGGCTACTGAGTGCTTCCCACCCGAGCTCTTCGAATAATTTGTCGGTATGCACCAATGACTACCGAAGCTGCCTGATACTGGGTGGACTCCAGCTTCGATAGTAGGCAGTTTAAGATAGGTTCGCTATCGATAAAACTATTTTGCTTAGTATGATATATAACACAAGCGTAGTTCAGATGAGGTCGCAAATAAAACTTGTACATTTGGTGAAAAACATATTATTAAATCAATACCTTGCTTCGAGCATTGATCTGAAACTTTGAAAAATGAAGACATGGGATCATTGGTAAGTGTACAACCAGATCTGTACAGAGCACAGTATTCCTTTTCAGCTTTCTTCACAGCGAAATGCGTACATCCATCTTGTAGAGCACATATCTCGAAACAGGATGAGACAGTAAAGCTTTGATCTGTCAAGACCTGGATCGACTTATCAGCGTTGTTGGCACATCTTTTGTTCCCCTGGCACTGCGGGCATAACTTCCCTGCAAAGAAGAATAGCGCCTTAGACATTTGTAAGCAAGGAAACAAAATAACGTTTGCAAGAAGTTCTTGATCATTTGTCAATCACTGACAGGCCATAGCAATTCAGGGCTCCACTAATTTCGGAGCCAATTTAGAACGCGTGTTTCAATTTTACCAGGAGATACGCCACTCCACGCTAAGGTCCGTCGCGATCTACGAAGCTACACACAATACACTTCTTATAGCAATAGGGAAATTAATGTCTATAAAAATAATCATTGTAAAATCACGACACAGGGTGTGGTGAATAATTTACGTGGCAACAGCGTTTTTAACTGACACTGTGGATTTAGTACTAAACCTCTCTGGAAGTCCCCATTTAGCAAGCCTTCTTGTAAAGCAGCTAGCCTTCGTTCAAGACCTTTACTTCATGCTTTGTATAGGGCCTCGATTTGCTATCCAGATTGTTTTCCACGCTCTATTGTTATGTAATTATGTGCAGGTTTTGTGAGCAAACGCGTTTGCATAATTCATTACACGGGCCGCGAGTCAGAAACAGGTTTGAATTAGATCTGGTAACCTACATGTGTATAATTATACCGATAATAAAAAATCGCTGGACGGCAAATTGCTCGCTGTTGGAAAGACCCTACACGATGGTTTAAAATCGTGAGGGTCTTGAACACAGACTACTAATTAGCATACAAAATAAACGGGTTTAATCTGAAGAAAAGTAAAATGTATTCGCGCTTGGACTACCTAATCGGACACGTTTCATTTTTTGCCAATGAAATCATTTTACCCCCAAAACATTGAAGAGCCATTATTATTTACAGAAAAAGTTGAATCAAATCCCCGATGGCTACCTGATTGATACGAAAACACCAAAATACAATCAAGGAGAACTGGTATATGTCTTATATTCATGGGATGAAAACACTTGAACATACCTAAACCACTTGGTACACCAAAAACTTCAACTTCGCATAAACTCAATTCTCCGAATTTTCCCTTATTGATTCTAACATAATCTCCAACAGTACCAGGAGAGCAGTTAACCGTTTCTACTTCCTTATTAGTCATGTCCCCACCCTTTCCGCACAGCTTGACACCTTGACTAATGCTTCGAACATAAACTTCGAAGAAGGACAGACGATCAGTGCAGCAGTCAAGGCGATTATAGACTTTCACCTGAAAAAAAAAAGATGAGTAGATCATTGCCTCATACAAGCTACAAGGCAATACTGTTAAGAAAATTGGATACAAATCTATTTGTATATTTAAGGGCTAAATCAACAGAAAACGGTCGTCCAGGGCGGAGGTTATTTCGAGGGTGGGGAATTACTCTTAGGTTCCTAATAAAAGGGGATCTTGATAGTAAGGGGTCAGAAATTGGACAAAAATAAATAAGCCAAGGGGAGGGGTGAAAACATTGAAAATCGTGTGCGAAATTTTTATAGGCGTGCGTGAACGTTTTACTGGAATGCGTGAACTTTTTTGGGAGTGCGCGAATTTTTTGGGCGTGCGTGAAGTGTGAGCCTTCTCGGCCATCGCACGGGGAATATCGTAGAAAATAGCTATGAAAGAACAGAGAGATTTACCTATATCTTACCTCATCGATGCGAATGATTTTCTAATCAAAAAGTGCTATGAAGTGTAGGCACAATGAGCATTAAGCGTTGCAGCCGTATGTACCAAATCTTGAAGGTAATTTAGGGGTAAACGTGGTGTTAGGGACAAGTTGCTTACACCCGGATCACTATCACCCTGATTTTGGAAAAAGGAGAGCGCTCTTGGGTGAATTACAAGATAAACAATCAATTTCTGTCGTTTCATTCGATTTCTCCACCACAAACTCTACCAGCGTCTTCTCATAGCAGAACACCCAGGAATAACAAGGCACGAAAAAATAGCATTTTTTTGAAACGAAATGCTCGATGTAGCGATACTGCCGGTTGGTTGTAAATCAGTATTTTACTTCGTGTTTACTTCCTGGCAGTGGCAATAAGTCTTCTGAGAATTTACACTGACGATTTACAGTTTCCGTTTTCGTTTCCGTTTCCGTGGATTACCATAAGCCTTAAAAACAAGGTCGGTGGAAACGTAGTGCTGTGGGCAATAATTTTTAAACAAAACAAATTTTTGGCTACAGCACTACGTTTCCACCGATCTTCTGTCTCAATATCTAATTTCGGTCTTCGTTCATAAAGACCGGTTCTGGGCAATTTGCTAACAACCCCGTTTTTAAGTCCATGAATCTAAAAGCGATTTTTTTTTATGTTGAGCCCTTTTTCATTTCTCAGAACGTAGTCCGGATTTAAGTCCAAGTTTTTTGTTGTACCTTGAGAGAAGAAATTTTTGCGAGATGAAGTTGTCTCACTAAATAATAGTTTACCGATTTTGGGGAGGGAATATTGATAAAACGGAAACATTAAAAATCATGCCACGTTAAATTTGCCATTTTACAACCATGCACCTAGTTTTCGGAAACTATAGAGTCTTTAAGCACAGTAGAGATAAGACAATCTCTTTCATTGAGAAGTAGAGAAAATTTGCCTGTAGAAAATTTCTTACCGTGACGTCACGTTTTGCCTAGAAACCCACCACGCCCCTTATTTGGCGTCACGCTGCGTAATGAAAAACGGCAAGACCAACCCATCTCCCTAGCGTGACATACTTATTGATTGCCCCAAAACTTATTGCATAAGGTGCTCAAAAAATAAGGTTTATGAAGAATACGATCTGCGATTCACAATTAGTCGGTTATGCTATGACCAATATTTATGTGGGTGCATGAGTTCAAGACTCTCAGTGAAAGATGAGCCCCGTAGATTCATTCCTTGCTAATTGGTGACTTGAACATGCGCATGTAATCAAAATATGTTAAAATTTTATCCTGTTCTACATGAGCTTTTTTTTTTATTCATGACCACTACTTTGAGAGCTACAATCAGGTGCGTCATTGCTTAGAACTTCATGATCATTTTTCAGCCTATTTTCAAAGTCATGCATAGCCAATATCCGATCATAATTCTGAAAACACCGAAAAATCGACGTGATCAACCGACTTCAGACCTACAACAACCTCCAGAGTATCAAACTAGCTCGTTTTTGTTTCGTTGCCTGAACATAAATAACCATAATTGGCAAAATCTCAACAACGTGGCATGGTCACAAAAGGGGGGCCATCTCCTCCTTCTCATCTTCAAAGTCACTCAAAGTCCTAAACGTCCGATCCGTCAAACCGAGTCGTCAACCCGTGGAGGCAAGCTTAATTTTCGCCATGGGTTGATAATACCATTCAGTCCTTTTACTTGTGGGGACTGGTAAACCCCATATTCTGCGCATTTCTAAATATATTTTGCACTTGATTGTAGCTATCAAAGTTTTCCACATCGAGATGATACAGATACACTTTGATCGGCATTTCTAACGCAAGTTGTTTCTTTTGACAGAGCCTTTTCTGAATAATATATTTTTGCCCAGTGTACTTTGTCATAGCAAAAATTAAGATTTCTTCCAATTTCTCGTGCCAACATCTCGAAAATCCTTGAACAAAGCATTTTTGGGTCCAAAAACATGGTCAGTGCTGCGAAAAACAGTGTTGCATTATATCAAGATATAACGTTTGAATGCTTTTTCGCAAGATAAAGCTTCTAATCACAAATAATTCACCAATTCTAAGAGCCTGATGAACCCTGGGTATTTCACCCCTGTGATGTCAAAAAGTAAGAGATGCAAAAAATCAATAAGAGAAGGGGGGATGGGGGTAGTTGCAATAAGCTCTAGGGTGGAACCTTAGAACCTTGGAGTAATAGCATTGTTTACCTCAGGATGAAATTAGGGAGTGTGTTAAATTTTATGACTCTTGATTCTACAGCTACTTCAAGATTTTTGTAACAACGTAACGTATCTTGCAATATCGTTTTTATTTCAGATTTTGTAGCAACTTCATTTCAAGTATTTGTTAAATTTGATACATCCCCCAACTCCTAATGAACATGTAGCTTTTTACAGAAGAACGGAAAAGGCAAGCAAAGACAGGAAGTCAATTGTCTATTATAGAACGGTGGTTAAAAATCAGAAAAAAACCTGTCTAACAGAGAGTCTGAAAGTTCAAAACGAAATTTAGAAAACAAGAGTGAGAAAAAGATTTGTCCACTCGTTTTGTTCCCAGCACATTAACAGAACTGCTTTCCTATGTTTAACGTTTGAATCGCCTAGTTCAGGATTTCCCTTGGAGCATGTCTTATCTTAAAAGATGGTCGTGTCTCTGTAAATGAAGGAAACGCAAAGATTACGTCTACCTCAGCAGAGGATTCTATACGCCAAAGTAGCTACAGAGCATTTAGGCCGCGGACGCACTGTTTTCTGACATAAACTTGACTTTCAAAGTCAGAAATCGCGAAGCTTATCTTTTGCGAAATCTGACTTTCCAATGTCAAGTTAGTGGACGCACTGACATCGCTACAAGTTAAAACAATAACTAAATATAACGATAGAATTAATTAGACCAGGGCAGTAACACTAATTTCTTGGCAATTTATGCCACCCAGAACAACAAACTTAGTGTCCTCCTAATAAGAGGCTATTGGGACACAATGTAAGTCGAGTTTCAGGGCTGCTTCAAGGTATCCCTGAACCCCGACTTAAATTCAACAGAGATTGCTGATAAAAATATTCTCACGCTTTAGCACTTCTAGAGGTGGACGCACTGTACTATCAAGCTCTTTTGTGCGAGGAACAATAGCTGCTCCCGTATGTCGGAAATAAGTCATATTTTCAACTGCAGTGCGTCTGTAGCCTTAGTAAATACATTTTGAGCCGAGAGGTTTGGTGGTTGCACGCTGAGGTGTACGGGAGAATATCTAGACATTCTGACTTACCTCTTTTACATTGTAAGTGCCTTTAAGATCAACTTGCCACCAAGGCCGAACCTCTTCTTGT
>JAOBRC010238910.1:1253-14438 GCA_027575255.1 Scolionema suvaense | reverse complement strand
ATGGAGCTTGCTGAATATAGGTAACTTTGAAAGAAAAAGCTAAACATATTGACGTACATAGAAAGTTAATGCAAGAATAAATCGTTAGTCGTGGTGACATGCCTTGTTGCTACCATGGTATGTGTAACATTCACCTTGGTTCTTTTTTGTGCTAGATTGTATAGGAGTTCTCCTTTTCTGTAACTTTTTTTGTTTCATTTGTGGTAGTCTATGGAATGACTTCACGTAGTTTTAGTCACCACAATTTTTTTTAGCGTTAAGCGTGCAGGTGGATGAAAGGCTATCAACACTGCAACAACGGCCACCTGCACCTCCTTTTCCACCTCCACCTCCATCACTGCAGGCACCAAGGGTGGGGTTAGGCAAGGTAGCTTGAGACAACTCCATTCTCTGTCCGCCATATGAGTCGGCATGACATATATAGATTAGAAGACTGTTGTTGTTTTTGCTATGTTGTTTGTATGTTTTAGTGCTGACATATAGATGAGAAGCCTAATTATGTTTACCTATGAGGTGGAAATCCTGAAATTGTTTTTGGAACTCAGGTCTGTTGAGGGTTCACATTGACTGATTTTGAAGAATAAGTTTTGGTGACCTGGCGTGTAAATAAAACTCCCCAGTGCCAGACAGAAATGTCCCGCGTAGAATGGATCATGCTGGACATGTCAGACATTAAGAGATTATTTTGATGTTTGCAGGGCTCCTTGGTGAATATGAACACAGTACTTATCAGAACTTTGAGGGGGTGTTTCTAAAACTTGTTCTATTTAAGTTTTGTTGTCAACAGTCTCTATTTTTTTAAGTTGTTGAGCCTAGAAATAACTACCTGATTCACTGGCAGGAGTACTCAGTGTATTCACGGCTAGTTATATCTAAGACTGAACTTCACTCTAAATCTATGACATATATATACTCAACGCATAACTTATAATCAATCATTTGTATATGTATATATACGTTATAAGCTGCAATTCAGTTTCCAATGTTCAGTTCTATTACTCTATTCCAACAATGTACTAGATGCATTATGTCAGAAATTCTAAATTTATACCAGATGACAGAAAGGAAGTGAGAATTTTAGCTTGCCAGATAGTTCTGTCAGGCATGAAGGGCGTTACGCTGGACATTTTAGCAATTTCCCATGGTCATGCTGGACAAATGTCCTATGTCCGGCTATTTACAGGCTTGAGTGACTTTCAGTAGCAAATTATGGGCCTATACCAAGCAGCCACTACCAAGGCAAAAAAGGAAGGTAGAATATAAGAAACGACCACCAAGGAATTCAGCCAAGAAATTTTCTGCTTTATTTTGTTTACCTTTTTCTTCTATTCTCCTAATGCTTTTTACTGAGTATCGATTAACGAAACGGAAACAGAAGTTATTTAAGGAAGTACCCAACTTCACAAATATTTGCTCCACACACAGATATTACTTCAGGGCAAATATTTTGCCATGGATACTGTGCTACTCTGCTGATTAAGTTATTTGATTATTCACTGAGCCTCTTGACTGACTTTATCATGGGTTGAATTGTTACATGATGTCATAAGCATAGCCAATGTTCTTACCAATCACTAATCTTTAATGTTCACAAGGAATTAACTAAGGAAATATACATTCAAGATTCACTGTGATTTGCAGTCATTCTTTCGTCATGCCATTTCATGATGTTGTTGGCATGGCAACCCCTTACAAATCTCAATTAATTCTCATTAAAATAACAGAATAGTCGTGTTGCAACTTTATATATCTATTGTTGTGTTTCTATCTTCATAAATTTACAACTGCAGTTGAGTAACATAACATTTTCCGGTAGGTGCCTAGAGGGCAACCTAGTCATAAGGTTTTGGGTGCCGGACCAAAAGTATGGGTGCCCGCCTGCAGGCCGAAACGTGCCTGATTGTTAATTTCAAATACTTTTTGCTTATTAAGTAGTTATTCCTCTTTCGAATAGGAATAGCTTGACTGAATAAACAGGATTTGGTGTTTGCATGTGTTCCAATTTCTTAGTTACAAGTGGAAATTCTCTCTGTTAAAGAGCCAGCCCGTTTGGGCACCCAGGATGAGAATTCTGTTTTCCCGAAATTTGACTTTGTTCGTTTCATAACAGAGTCCTTATTAACCCTACAGAGTATGGGGGTGGAATCCAATCCCCTGCATGTTTTTCTTGAGTAAAAAATTTTCGTTGACTTTTCCTCAAATTTATCTAACTTTCATTTAAAACAAATTTGGTGTTAATATCTATCCCGGTTCTGGACATATCAAATTTTTCCCGGCAGCTGTTTGAGAATTTCCCATAGGACTGCCTACAAAAACCCATGTCTGCACTGAAAAGTGCCCTGTCAGTAATCACTTGTAGCATCCAAATGCAATACATCAAGGACATTTTCAGTCCTGAAATAGTGTTATGAGATGTTCTTCTTTATCTCTACCAAGTTTTGTGGGTGTGGCACCATTATTACAGAAGTTAGCAGGGGGGTGGAATCCACCCCCCCATACTCTGTACTGCCTGAAAAAGCCCATACTCTGTAGGGTTAATTAATTCCTGGGGAGATCTGTATTCAATTGATGCTTGCTGGGCTTTTTTCTGTATGTACTCCTTATGGTTGTCTCTATCATCCACTTGTTATACTTTATGCGATAATTGCATCTGTACTTATGTTTCAGCCATCAAATCAGCCATGGTGCTAGTCTTACAGCACATAAAATATCTGGATTGACAACTTTATTGAACTGGGTGATGGTCTCACTACAAATGAGTCCATTCAGTTATGAGAAGAAACTGTAATGGAAATGAACCAATGCTCTATAAGGTATGTGTATGTACGTGTATACACCTGTTCTTTTTATAACCAACACTGAAAGTAAACAAATGCCCCCAAAACGCTCAAAATTTGGACAACTTATACAAACAACTCAAGCGGGGCCAATTTGACTTCAGCATCTAAACAACTCTACCTGGTTGCAAAAATTTGCTAAAAACGTTCAATTAGATCGAAACAATATACACTATATATCTCCACTGTTATTTTCAGCATTCACCATGACCATAACAATTAGCTGCTATTAAATAGGTAAGGTAGGATTGGGTCACTAAGAGATTATAAACTTAGACAACTGTTCAAAAATTTTTGGGGTGATCTTTAGTAATTTGTTTATTAACATTTTTAGGGCGAAGGGCAAAATCTGAGTTGTTTATAAAGAAAAAGATGCACACTTGGATGATGTTGTTTTGAGATGTTATTTCAGAGTTTTTTGCTCTCATAAGCTTGAATTTTAGGTATTTTGTAGCCTTGCAAAGCCTCATTTAGCGAAAGCTTCCAGCGAAAGCTGGACCCGCCAGGGGGGCTCACAACGCCCCCCTAGGACCCCCAGTTGTGTAGCCGAGGCACCAAAGGTGCCTCGCGTGAAAAGCATCAGTTCACAGTTCCCAGGTGTGATACACTTCCCAAATTTCTGTCATCCGCCCCTGACTACTTGTCCCAAGATAGTAAGATATGGTACAGAACTGTTTTACTGGATTTATAGTGAAATTATTCGCCTACCCGATAGAATATGGCTTGACTTGCTACATCCATAAAGTACTGAATATGATCAGCTGATAAAAAAAATAGGCGATTGTGATCCTATAAACTTGTTTAAAATTAAAATGGACTCATGTTGGGTGTAAATGCCGCATGTGATCTACATCCAAATATTTGGTTTTTATCAATTACTTCATTGCGTCATCATGAACGTGCTTGACATATTTAACATTTGCGTATTTGCATGTACCTGATCTTGCACTACATACTACTTATACACATTTGTTTTGTTCACGTTTTTCTTTTGGCTGATTTTATTTTATGATCGTTGGTGTAGATAGTCTGCCTTTTACGATAGGTTTATCTATCACTGTAAGTTTTGTTTGCAAATATTTTACCAAACCAACGGTAAATAAATTGCTGCTACTACTACTATTACTACTACTACTACTACTACTAATTCTACTACTACTAGTTCTACATGTGAAATATTGCTTAACCTTCTATTTTTATTGTCTTGTCGCAAAAATCTCTTCCGAAGAACCGGCTGGTAGTTGACCAATTGCAAAAATTCCTTCCGCAAACTTCTTGCATTGAGCCAATCGCAAATATTTATTCCGCTAAATTTTCAAAACCAGACATTCAAGTACTCGCTGCTTTCGCCGCTCCCTGGATGGCCAAAGGCCAGCGTCAAAGCGTCGAAAGAAATCCCAAGGAAAGATTTTTTATTCATAGTCGACATTTCTCCATATGGGGGAAAAGGTGGGAGCGTGTGCGATAGTTTTTGGGACTGCAATGATAAGTAGCAAAATTTTCATGATCGCAGTGATTGGAAAAAGTGGTCATTAGAAAGAAAAAGTGGGTAAATGTATGTTGAAATTCTTAGCTGAAGCTGCTTTTGTTTTCTGAATCGGGTGAATTTGCACCATCCAGCCGAATTCGGCAAAATTAGTCCATTCAAATGCACCAGAAAACAGAAAAATGTTAGATACTAAACGTGCAAAAGCAGTTTCATATGCATAATAATCATTAGAATCAGGAACAAGACTGTGTATTCCATAAGGATAACCAATGACAATGTGTGGGAGATGGAAAAATAGTACAAATTAAGAAAACTGCAAAATTTTCGTGACAGAAGCTTTTGAAGCAGTACAATTCCTGAAAGTTTGTATTATTCTATCAAATGGCATTATTTCTGCATGGAAGTTATTTCTGCATAGAAGTAATCTAATTTGATATGAAAACGAGATACGGAATTTTAAATAAGGCTAAGCAGTGTGGAAGATTCATTCAAAAAGACTGAAAAAGCACTTTAAAATGAGAAAACTGAAAAATCGTAAAAAGTAGCAATTTTGGACACGCACAAATCCAAAAACTCAAAATTAAAGTGAAAATTGAAAGGTGTTCTGTGTGTAATGTAGTCCGCATTATTAGAAGATGAGATATACAATCCCGGACAAACTATATTGGGAATTTTCGGCATCTACCTTCAATCGACCCCCCTTCCCCCATTTCAATGTTGTCCTTACTCGTACTCGAAAGAATCTATCCATGAAGCATTTTCAACCAAGTAAGGATCATTGCAAGATGGTATCATTTCAACATTGTATATCAGCAACACTGAATTGGGGGGAGGGGGGGAAGTCTCATATATTTCTTCCGGGATTGTAGGTGCGTTAAACACAGGTAATAAGATGGTAGATTCCAGAAAAGTACCGCAAAATGTGTGATAATTTCATGTTTTCACAAAAATTGCATCTATGAAATGCTACAAAAGAAAAGAAGAACATGAACCGTTCCACAAAATCTGATTTTCAAGAAGGAAAACTTGTGTCCCAACCAGAGAAGAAATGCCAACCCACCACGGGATACATAACAGTCTGTTTCTAGGGCTTAGACAATTCCTGCATTCTTGAAGCCATTTATGACTCATTCTCACGTCTGAAATATATTTGATTGCCACAAAATGTGTTATGCTTATGAAATAAATCTGAAAAACTAGTAGAAACTGCCTTCTTTAGCGTGAAATTGCCAATAAATGCACAAACCTGCATGTCTTAGGGATCTAATACACTATATTACACCATAAGAACCTATTAAAAATAGTCAGTTTTGAAATGACGTTTGGAAGATAAGCAGAAAACAAACAGCACCAAACCGTTATATTTCCTAAGAGAACATTGTTAGAAGAATTTATATCTAAAAGAAGTGTTGTCGTCGCGATGTCACGTGTCGTCAAGGGCCGCAGAATGGAAAGAATGGTAAAATATGCTATTTTTGCGACCTCGTAGCGCCCCTCAAACAAAAATTTACAGGCACACACTATATACAACTTGTTGTACATATAGCCAATAAAAAATTCTGAGAGTTTAAAAAAATCGTCGGCACGGTTCTTGAGAAATTTGGATTTGAAAAAAAAGTACAGAAAAAGGGGGTCATTTTTACCTGCTTTGTAGGGTGTATGTTTGACGGTCAAAAAAGATGCTTTATAAGCATATTTAGGGATGTTCTTGCCTGCAAACCTGTAGCAAATTGTGTGAACAATAAAAATATGCTAAGTTTGACGTCATGAAGTAACGTCATCCGACGTTGGATGCCGTCAAAGTGACGTCACTTTCACAAAAATGCCCTTTTTGAGGTCCAATATTAAGAACTTTAAGCTAAATAAGGACATCTTTTAAGTGAAACCGATGAAATAGGTCAATTTCTATTGATTCTGTAAGTTTTGAATCTAGTTTTGCCAAAAAATTCAAGAAAAACTTAAAAATAGGCCTTTTCAGGCGAAAAAAAGGGCATTTTAGATCTCCTGGTGGCCTATGACCAAATAAGGTCATCTTAATTTTTTATTATTGCCGTCTATATCTAATTAGGTAGTAACTCTTTACCAACTTTCTCGGCTTTTGGTACAGTGTTCCCAAAGTTACGCTGTAAAAAGTACCAAATTTTGCTGGACGTCGGTACCGGTGCTGGCAATCAAATGCCACGAATCTTTTGCAGGATTTTATTCTACGTTAGCACAATATTTACTATTTGTCTTAGCATATATATTTTTCTGTTTTATCGGTGATTTTCCAGGAGCCTATACGTCATTTTTCGTCGTCAAGGAAGCCGGTGACGTTCTCGAAATCCGTCTCAACGGATCGGGCTTTAAAAAATCTTTGACATGTGTCCGAACTAAATAAGTGTCGTGATAGCTTCCTTTCTTAATCAATGAAATTAGGTCAAATTTGATGTGATTTTCGGGTCGAATTGCTGAGTTTAAAGTAGTGTGTCAGTGGGATGAATGAGTGCTGCTGGCCATCAAAAGGAGTTAGAGCAAGGGAAAGCAAGTCTTTTTCATGCAAGATTTTAAATGGAGAAATGTAGAGGGCCAGGGCTGAAGCGTCGAAAGAAATCCCAAGAATCCCAAGAAACGATTTTTTATTCATAGTCGACATTTCTCCATTTGAGGACGAAGGCGGGAGTATGTGAGATGTTTTCTCGGATTGCAAACATGGGGAACACGGTTCTCTGGACCAAGAAAGTACATTGCGACCAGACAAAGTGGTCATCAATGGCAGGAGGTGGGTAATGGAATGTTATATGTTAAACTTCGTGGGTGAAGTCGTATTTGCTTTTAGAATGTGCTAGCTTTTAAAAAATTCACTCAAAATTGGCAAATTCGAGCCAAGCAGAGTGCACTGTAAAACTGAATACCATTTAATACCAAACATGAGAAAGCAGTTACGTACACATATGAGATAGTATAACTAAGAAACCGACTGTGGAATCCATATAAAGATCACCAATGATAAAGTTTATAATGTAGAAAATCGGTTCAAAATTTAAAAAAAAAGTAAGTATTTGCAAAGAGTAAGAATTTTGGAGCCTTGTAAATTGTAAAGTCTATGTCATTCTGTCATTCATTCAAATAGCTTTTTTCTGGATAGAACTAATTAATTTTGATACAAAAACAAGATATACGCATAATCAGTGAGTAAAGAACATTAAAGCACATCAGAAAAGCAGCTTAAAATAAAGAATATGAAAGAATATAAAAAATATGATGAAAGTAGCATGTCCTGGGCAACACAAATCCGAAAAGCTGTCAAAACGATTCTGTCAAACGAAGTTATATCTGAGTGGAAGTGGCTGGAGCTGATCAGAGAACGAGACGAAAACGGGTAATTACACATAAATAAGAGTGCAAAATTTATTAAAGTGCATTGGAAAACCAATATAAGATAGAAAAAAACTGGAAAAATTGCCAAAAGTAGCAATTTTGGATATGCACTTCTCCTAAAAATTAAAATCAACGAAAAAAATGAAACATGATATGGATGTAACTTAGTCCGTACTTTCACGGAAGGAGATATGGGTTTGTTCAAAGTAGGCAATCAGTCTGCACAAAACATAAAACATACCCAAAAAAGTGTGAAAATTTCATGTTTTCACAAAAATTGCATCTATGAAATGCTACAAAAGAAAAGAAAAACATGAACCGTTCTGCACCCGCCTCAAAAGTTGCGCCGTCAAAAAATCTATGAAATATGTCCGAACAAAAAAAATTCAATGAGAGTCTCAAACCACCCTAAAAACGCCCAGATTCGCGTACCTAAACGGGGAATTCACCTACACATTATTCACCTACAGATTATTTTATTGTAGTTTCCTTTCTCCATTTGTTGTTTAAGGAAAGACTTTCAGTCGTCGTTAAGTAACAAATGGAGAAATGTCGACCATGAATAAAAAATCTTTCCTTGTGACTCGCTGCTTTCGCCGCTCGCTGGCTGGCCAGAGGCTAGCGCCAAGGCGTCGAAAGACATCCCAAGGAAAGATTTTTATTCATAGTCGATGTTTCTCTATTTTAGGGCAAAGGCGAAAACATGTGCGAGGTGATTTCATGACTACAGCGGTAATCGGCACTATTGCCGGAGCTAAAAAATGTTATGCTCAGAGGAAAAGCTTTTCTTGCTAGGAGAACTCAGCTAAAGGTATTCGAACTTCAGGGGAAAATTGGCATAGGAGAACAAAATCTTTCAAAATTTCTATAAAATGGTCAAATTTGGTGAAATCAAGGCATGCAGAGCGTGGCGAAAATCAATCCAATATTAAATACTGATAGATCAATGTATGAATAATTTGGAGAGCGGGATCAGTGTAAGCAATATAATAGTCGCTGGCGCTGATGTAGACTTTCGGTGAGTTTCGTTTCATAATATTGACCGAAGCAACAATGCACAAGTCACCTTGCATTATTTGTTCTGACAATCATTTTTCAGCATAAAATAAAGTGTGCAAAAGGACGCCTACTCCCCCCTTCCCACCCTCTTCAAACTTCTGAAAACAATACCCACCTCCCTCCTCTTAGCCGACGTATGGTCCCTAAAGGCATTTCTTGAGCATTTAAAGGGGAACAGTTGCCGAAAATGCAGTTTTGACAAATGATTGGGCTCATTAAAACTGGCATTTTAAAATCTGGTTTATTCTACAAAAGCCAATTGTCTACTTCCAGAGATATTTAGTCCCAATGCCTAGCGACTGCCACTTTGATTTTTCATGTCATCGGCATCCATCCCTTAGTACACTTTTTTTTATAAACAACAGATTTTTCATTTCCCTCCAAAAGTTGTTTAAATTTATCTCCTTTTACTACGTCGCGCTGATCCCCCATCGTATCTCCATTTAGTGATGACTCAGTTCTAAGGTAGATTCAATCCTAGCTTAGATATCTATTATTAGTAGCTAATTGAAATGGATGACAGTAGGTGCTGAAAATGACAGTGGAGATATTTAGTGCATTTCGTTTGAAGTTGATTGAAAGCTTTTACAAAATCTTTGCAATCAAATGGAGTTGTTTAGTTGCGAAACTTAACTTCGCCCCACCTCATTTGTTTTTAAGTTGTATAAATTTTGAGTGTTTTTCGGGGTTGTTTATTTTCAGCGTTGTATATCTAAAGACAGGTATAACACATAAACGTGTTTTATTTTCTGGCAAGGATCTTTAGCATTTTTTCTAGCTTTGTAATAAAATGGAACAGTCAACTCTCTGCAGTATTTAAATACTGTGTTTTTCGACATCGAAGTTGAAATAGTTTCAGTTGTGCTACAGTAACACAATGCATAATTAGAGGAAGGATCATGACCGCAAACTTTTAGGACTGAATATCACTAAAACTACACAAGCTTTTGTTGTGAGATCAAAACTAGATATCATGTTTCATTTAGTTCTATCATGATCCAGTAAAATTTTCTTTTTGACACTTGCCACTTGCATGCTCACACGCCAAGGATACAAATCGACAAATCTTAAGCACAATATATCCGATACTAACAAAACACATCACAGGCAAAACCATACAAAAGAGCAACGAGACGCCACAAATGGCCTAAAAACATAACATCAAAAACTAAACAACGCCAGTTGCACATACACCGGAATCTATTTATCTCGATTTTCTCTCCATCATAGACTGACGCCCAAAAACTAAACTATACTAGGCCCTAGCATTACAAAGGTTTAGATTGCATTTCAAAAATCGAGGACAAATAAGTTCTTGAAAGTCTAGTAAAATCAAACATTTTTTTTTTGCAAGATTAGCACTAAATTTTTGTATAAATGGTCAATATGATAAGTTGTTTTGCTCAACGGTTCGCACGCCAATTGTTCATAAGGTTAATGAACAGATATGAAAACATTTTTGAAAAACCATGAAAACGACCGTTTCTGGCAGGAAAATTAACTATGGCCATGGTGAACCAGGTCTTAATAATATATAAAAGAAGTGTCATAACAAAACCACCTTAACGTCAGAAACTTTCGCGCAAAAAAAATTTCCTGGATCAGCCAAGCTGCAAAAATGTTAGATTTTGAGGAAACAAACTTTCCCAAATCGGCCATTGTAAATATTTTAGAGATAAAAATCTTTTACCAATAGTAACTCGAAAGATAAAAGATTATAACAAAGCATTTGTTCGTTGAGCTAAGTACAACAAATTGAGTTTTGAGGAAAACTAAAATTTTAAAAATTCCGAATATTTCGCGGGAAAAGACTTTCGCACATGACCCTTTTTAAATATTTTAGGGAAAAAACTTGACCGTCATGAGTCGTTTGAAATATTTCGCAGAAGAAACGAAAGTTCCTGAAATACAATTTTCTATTGTAATTCAAGCGGAGAAGAAGAATAAACTATGAACACCTTGAAATACGTTCAGAGCGACGTTATTTTTTATGATAGATGGTTTGCAACAAAACTGCAAATGCTACTGAGTTTGAGGCTAGATGTGGGTTAAAATGATCAACAAATTTTGAAGTATTTTAACAATGGCAACCCAGAAACAGTCATTTTCGTGTATGAATGGTGTCCATGTGATAGCAACTACTTCCCTCCAGTCATTCACCAAAACACTACAAAATTATTTAACACATTTCGATACCTTTTCGAAAAACCATAAAAATGGTAACTTCTGGAAGGAGAAATAGCCATACCGATAAGCAAATGCTTTCCCAGATATGACACAAGGCCCAAAAAGGTGCAAAAAAGAAATTAAGAAGGAAAAATATATTTTAAAAAAACTGTAACAATAGATACTTTTTGGACACCGAATTTATTTCAAAACTTACTAATATAATCCGAGGCAAAAGCATTGGTGGCACACAGACAGAAGCCTCGAAGCAAATACAGATCCCATTTCATAGTGCTCAGTTCAAAAGCACTCCAATACTCAGTAGACATACACCATACACCTATCTTGGATGATAAAGGACAGGTGGGATCAACTTACCCGAAACGTATGCTTTTCTGATAGTGGATGGTCAGGAGCACGCTATGTCGGATCTACACTACCTAAATCATCCATCAACTCTTGAGTGACATGATCCAGGAATTAGTAGACGTCACGAAGTTTGCCAATTTGCAGCGAATCGTCAAGAGCTGAAATATATTCCAAAACCATGTGACAACAAACGCAAGGCGTCACATATGCTACCTTGACTCATTCAGTCAGTGTCTTCGTCCATGCTCGAGGTCCACAAAAAAGACAAGGTGTAACTGATTTACGAACTAATATAACAGGGAGTGAGTGGTTTGATCTGTTTCACAGAAGAACTTTTTGCGATTGAGTGTTCTTTGCGATGGAGGAGGAGGATAGTCCGTTTCACTTGTCGGACTGAGAGAGCTGTAAACAGGTCTTTACGGTACCAAAGACAGAGAAAATTAAGATTTGCCGCTGAAAATGGACCGCTCGAATGTCTGGTTTGAAAATTTTGGAAAATAAATATTTGCGATTGGCTCAATGTAAATAGTTTGCAGAAGGAATTTTTGCAATTGGTCAACTACCAGCCAGTTCTGTGGAAGAGATTTTTGCGAAAAAGGCAATAACAGTAGAAGGTTAAACAACAGTAAAGATAAAAACATGTCAAAGTTGGAATTTACCTGACACAAGTCCTGATATAAGCGTGAACAAAATCAAGCAATATCAATGGGAAGAATAAAAAGGAAAGTCATCCTACGATTTTCTAGTCACAATTTACATTACTAGCGAGTTACGAATAGACGGGATGACTGGAGTAAAGGGGGTGGTTGGAAACTACCTAATGAAAAATAATAGTAGTGTGTGGAATTAGCGGGATGGGTGGACTTTTGAATTTTTTTTCAAGCCTTGAAGAGCTTCAATGTTTTGATAGTAAGTTCGATAACCGTGTTTGTTGAAGCATAAAAAGTCAATGGATTTTCTGAGAAAAGCGATCCTAATAAAAAGGATGCATGGAAAATGTTTCAAATTTAAATAAAAGGAGTGGCTGGAATAAATATGTCTTGGGTGGAACTTTCTCCACATTTAATAAGCGTCTTACTCCGTATTTCATAGTTGCGTAGTAGCCCAGAAAAAGACTGCTGCTGAATCCACACCATACAGGTCACGAGAAAACACTCACTGCAATTTATTGAACCCAACAGAAAAACGACCACTTGTATTAGTTATCAGGAAGATGTATGGTGAAATCACTTCAGGGATGGTTGGCCATAAACTGAAACAAAAAAGAGGGGAAACAACAACTCTGCAACTCAAAAGTGCTGCTCCTTAACCTCTGCCTTAAAGACTGTTGGGCCGGATCAAATCATGGTCAACGGAGTAGAAACAAACATGGCCGATTCTACAAAATCAAAACAATCCACGGCTGAAACTTTCAAGGATCCAATTCACGCAAATATTCTTTTATAAGCTGCGATTTACAAGTGCCTGTTCTCTCATGGATGGAGCAAAGGCTTGAAGTCAAAAGATGACAGGTTTCAAGCAGGAGTGCTTTGTTTGGCATGTATCTGTTTCACGAAGTGTGGTTTAACCACTGTAACTATTGCCGCGAGATTCTTTGTTTTGGACTTAGTCACTCAGCTGCGCAAACTGGGTTGCGTTCTGCAAATGAACCAACTGAGCAATGGCGCGCATGAGAGAGAGGCAGTGATCCGGGCCAACAGTCTTTAATATGAGCTATTAGAGCTACCCAAAGTCTTACATTTTAACAGACCAAACAAGCATGAACAAATTCCAACAATAAGCAAAGCAAGGAATAGAAACTAAATACAAATGCATGAACTAAAAACGAAAAATCAATTCCGAATACCCATTATAAATGGGTAGTTCAAGAGCGTAGGACTTCAATCCCCCCCCCCCCCCCCCCCC
>JAOBRC010238799.1:0-14439 GCA_027575255.1 Scolionema suvaense | reverse complement strand
GGTTAAGTCCTTCCGAAGTTATGGGGGGGGGGCCATAGTGGCCCCCCCCCCCCCCGGGACCACCAGCGCCAAAACGACCCCGGTGTGGATAGGGTTAAGATTCTGGTAGTGGCTTTTTGTTTTCTTTGGTTTCTTTCAATTGTTCCAAACCAGAACCAGAATAATGATCTGATCACTGTAGTTATTGTTAGATTACAGATATGCTCTAACTTTTCATGTGGCTGAAGAGAGCGCATTCATGTTGTTGTCTAGGGCTAGGACAACGTGAGTATATGAAAGATGATATTCAGATCTTCCTAAAATTTATAGACATTTAAGAAAGCTGTATCTTTTCAAATGTTAAGTCAGAGTGCGAACATGAATGGATTGCTGTCACATGTACAGTAACTCTCAGGATAATCAGTAAGTGGCTTTTATACTTGTTGTTGTGCCTATAATGTTGCTTGCTTTTTCTGCAAAGTTTTATAACTGATTGAATTTGAGCCAAGAACATTAAGACACAGAGAGGAATGGAAGTTGCTAAGAAAGTTGAATTTTAAGAATGTGTTTGATGGTCAATGTAGAAACATTGAGCATGCTTATCATCCAGCTAGTGTCTTTAAAAAAAACAAACATGCATAATTATCTGGACGCTGGACTTGGGCTACAAATTGAATGTATTGAAAGTATGCTAAAGGTTAGTCTGGGTTCAAGACCTTCAGGATTTGATGCATCTTGCAGGGTCTTTGAATCAGCGAGCAATTTGCCATACAGTGATTTTTTATTATGTACATAATTATATGGCATGCAGATTGCCAGAACTGACTCAACGCATTTATACGCATACCCATTCCAATTTGCCGCCCCTGTTAATGAATTACGCTAACGCGATTGCTCACACAAACAAAACAAACTGGACAATGAATCGGGCTCTGATGCAAAGACCCTATATGGAGCGTGAAGTAAGGATCGTGTACGAAGGCTGTCAAAGGTTTCCTTAAAATCAAGCGCAAAACCTTGGGGAAACCGGAGTTATGCCTTTTCATTCTTAGTCATATTCAACTGTTCTTTCGTGACAAGTCTTTCATGTTAGTACCTTCTGATAAGTGTTGCATTATTTTCTACCTCCATAGCGCAAACAGGCTTACTTCTACGATAACATCATGAAGCAATTACGACCTGCACCCAACTACTTCAGAGTGACATTCTTTGGACGAGGGTTTCCTCACTATCTCAAGGTAATCTTTGATGCTGGTTGGTTGTAGCTATCTTGAAGACGTCAGTAGAAGTTGTGCATGAGAAAATGCTATGTGACATTTTTTTATGTTTGACGGCTTGATTACCTGTAGTGTATTCATTTAATTTTCCTCTGTATTCTATTGTTGGTTCCCTTCTGTGCTTTTTGCAATTTGAATTTTGAAGTCTGTTTAAGTACAGTAGTCCAAAACAGCCAGGATTTACAGAGTACGTGCTATCAAACATGTGGTTGCCTCTGACCTATTATAGAAAAACTTAACGTTTTTGATTTTTGCAAGGCGGTGTTTCGAAGGTAATTTCAAAGATCTTAGTACACTTGACGATTGTGATGGTCATGCTGTTTTGTTTGCTTTTCAGGATAAAATGTTCATCTTTCGTGGTTTGGAATTAGAAACATTAGCTGGATTCTCTACCCGTATCAGAAATGAATTTCCGGGAGCTGAAGTAAGTTCTGAACAATTTTAGCAATGCATGAAGAATTTTCTCGTGTTAGACTCTTTTTATATGGCAGTAATTATTCACATGCTTTATATCTTGGGGTCATTTAAAAGCATTCTTAATGCAGATCGTTTGTAATTTTTTAACAAGTTAAATGATGACCTATACATTCTGTATTTGCTTTGCGAGTTTTAATGGAGGAATAGAGTTTTAGTGAAAAAAAAGAAGATTGCTCTGTTATGAGAGGAGGGTCTATGGGCAGGATTTTATTCCAATGTGCTGAATACAATTTTGCAGATGTTTTTTCAACAGAGCTCTCAACAGTGATCAGTGTTACCCACTTCAAAGTTGTTATACCATTGTTTGCATGGTATATAAAACTGCATCAGAGATTCTGTTGATGTAGAAGATTAAAAATTTTGAGGAATGGATGTGTAGAGCAATTCCTGCATGAGTGATTATTCAATCTGGGAAATAAAATGGGAAGTAAAAGAGAAGTAGTATGCTGTGTTGTATATCCAATATTACACTGAACGTACCCCTAGTCATACTGATTGTTTTTATCGTTGGTGTCATTTCTTTTGACAGTAGTTCTACAGCAAAATTAAGATGGAATGTTTATGCTGTCTGTATTCATCACATGTCTATCAACTGCTAAATACTGCAAATTAAAATTTTCAATAAAGCTGATGCTTGTACCGACGATCACAAAAGTTTGAAACTTGATGCTACAAATTTAATTAGAACACTTTTAGAAATCTGTTATGTACAGTAATATTGTCAAAAATATGATTGCACATATCTGCTATCATGGCATTGCAGTCCTTGTCTGGAAAATTTTGGGACAGGAGTGAAATTTTGCACAAGCAAGTTCCAACTCATGTGCAATCACATGTTATCAATGAACTTGGCATGTGCTGCATTCCTGTGAGAACGTTTCAGGTAGGAGAGAGTGTTTTTTTCCCAAGCAGAATAGTTCAACTTATGCTCCTTCTTTTCAGGCTTGCTAATTGGGGGAGGGTGCACATTCTAACAACCTTTGATGCTGAGGAATGAGAACTCTTGAGTGCTAAGTATATATAGTTCTGGTCCTAACATAGGCCTTTCACCAACAAGAAGCGAAGCTTACGAATTTCTTTCGAAAGATACCAAAGAGATGCCATGGGGCGTCAATGTGCTCAGAAAGCACGAAATGCTAACTTTCTGCTCCTGTGCGAACTAGCTACACCTTGCAGCAAACCATCATTTGTAAAGTTTTCAGAACTTGTTGTGTTGCCTTCTCAAACTCTCAAATATGTTTCAATGTCACTTAACTTTCTTTCCCAGCACAAAGTATCCACTTGCAACACAACTCTGAAATTTCACATAAAGCACTAGTTCACAATTTCTCCCAGAGAAGCATGTTCCGTTAGGTTTTTTCTTTCCGAATTGTTGTTTTGTCTGAATGTAGATGTCACTTGTAACATCAGAGAAATGAGCAAAACAATCATCTTGTTTGAGTCACCCATGCTGCATATTGCCTGATATAATTTCCATAATTTTCTGAATGAGTGCCGGGGCGCTTACTTAATTTTCTACCTTTCAGAAGGGGCGCTCATTCAAGCGGGTGCGCTCGTTACGAAAAGTAGGTACTAGTAATAGTGAACCATTACGGAATATGTTTGTTCACTCCCTTATTATAAAAAGAAAAAAAACGAATATCTGACTGAATGTAATTCTTTTCTTGTTCGTCATCGTTACAAACTATCTGAATGAGCGCCCATGCACATCATACACTACAAATTTCCAAATGAGTGCCCCTTTCCTGATTGGACGGGGCGCTCAGTTAATTTCTCAGCTGTCAAGAGGGCTGCTTATTTCAAGGGGGCGCTCATTTAAGCCGGGGCGCTCATTTAAGCCGGGGCGCTCTTGCAGATAATTACGGTATATCAGTATAATTTGAATCTTTCTTTGGTGCATGTGTTAGCCCACTGCCATAAAGGATACAATCAGGTCGGTAGACAAATCCATAACTTGAGCGCAACTGTTACTCGTCTTAACTTCGCCCTTTAAAAAGTTACTTTATAATGAGATTGTTTTCCGAAAGACGAAGTATTTTTTGACTTGGTGACAAGTATGTAATAATGCCTCACCATCAAAGCATTGAAATGAAATTGGCCTGCCAATCAGGGTGCATGGCGAATAGTCATTGTACCAAGGGTAATGGCACATGGGCACATTAGCAGATACGCAGACACAGGGAAACTCTGCCATCACTAAATATATTAAATGAAAAATCAGTCACTCGTAGATATGATCAATTCTTTTGTATAGTTCTACTTATAAAAGATCATTGAAATGTCCATTCTCAGTCTCGCTGTTTTCCAACACATTTAATCATTTATGCAAGCTTATTGCTATGGCTACACCAGAGGTCGATTCATTTGATCATTCCATATTTTTCTCCTTTTCGTCAGCAGCGGATTCCCCTTTCAGGGTATATGCGATTGCACATTGTGAAGGGTGGATGGCTTGTGTGATAGTTCACTCATCCAGATAGGTCTGGATTTGTGGGCACGTGCACATGCGATCACACGTGTCTCCAGACAAGGACTGCATTGGATTCTAATTTTCAAACAGCTATATACTGAAAGTTGTCACTACAATACGAATAGTGCCAGATTTCAAGAGAAAACTGGATATTATGTTCAGGAGTGGCTCTAAGTAGGATCATCTTTATTCTGCCATGTATTAAAAATTTATGAGCACGATAAAAACTCGAACAGAAACTTCTTTCTGATAGATTTCATCACGTTCATTGACTGTCAGCATCTGTTTGTTCACTTTTTTATACTTTTGATTACAGATTCTCTACAAAAATACTCCACCTCCGCAGTCTGTTGTGCAAGGGATTGGCCAGCGTATCTTTTATTTCATATTTGAAAGCATTTTGGAGCATGTCCAAATGACATGATTGCATTTGTCTCCTTTGTAGTTTGTGTTTTTGAGTATAATTCTGCTTTTTTATGGGATACAAGAATTCTGTAATGATAACATGCATTTGTTCTGACAAAATACAGAAGATTGTCATCACTTCTACTCTAGGTTCACCTGATGCCTAAATTTTAATCATCACATTTTAAATTGCGAATTGCGAAAAGAAAAACTGTGCTATGTCACCATGTTGACTGCACAAGTTACAAGTTTGATTTTTAGTTGGTTTTTATTTGTTCTTAGGATTTATGAAGCCATACACTGTTACCAAAATTAGGATTAGGAAAATGCATATGTTTTATGTTATTTTGTATGTTAATTTTTATGATCAAAAAACTTAAACATGCCTGCTTGGGGACTGGGACTGGGTTGAATATGAAATTGACTTATGTGTTTGCTTATGCGTTTTAAAGATTCAAGGGTTCAACTTCAACATGACAAATGCAAACAAATTAACACTGAATGAATCATTAGAACTAAACAGAGACATCAGAGAAGGGAATAACACCTAAGTAGCACTTGCTAATGTAGAGGTGGTCCAACCAGATGCAGATTTTGTGCTGAGATTTAGTTTCAAATAACATTCAAGGAGACTGTAGTCTAATCTATAGATTATTGATAAGTTACACATAGTGCTTCTGCAAGGGTTCAAGTTAATGTGTTGCAATCATCTTTTTTCACCTCAATACGATGGCATTGTGTTATCTGCATCATAATGGATTGGCAAGTTGGTCACTAGTTTCTTTATTCCTTTCTGTAATACTTATGAAACCAAAGTAGTTATACCTACTTTCATTTTGTTTAGGTCATTTCCCGAACTGCTAGTTGTGGAGAACTAATAAAAATCGAAATTTTCTGATTCTTTTTAGTGCGTTCTCCGTCCACAGTTTTCTAGCGCAGTAGATTTTTCAAATTCGATTTGTCCAGGGAGCTGGCACTTCTGGACTTTTTCACAACCACTGGAGAACCCCTTGTTCTGCAACTAGCTAATGAAGGGCAGCTGGCAGCTGCAGAAAGTAGAAAGTTACAGAATTTATTTGGAACTGACGGTCTATTGAATCGAATATTGTACCGGTAATTGTGTGAATCATCTGTTGAATATCTCATTTGATTCATAAGTGTTCACATCCAAGCAAAACAAGCCTTTTCTTAAACATGGCACAGGGTTCATACTGTAACTAAGACTGATGCCAAATTTTCACTAATGTAGAAAAGAGTGATGAAAAGTATCTTGAAAATGTCTCACTAAGAAACGCGGTTAATTTTTTGGTCGTACTTAAGTTTGACTTTGTGTGTGGTGTTAGGTTGTATTGTCCTTGACATGCAATTGTGTAGATATACAGATCTGTAATGTCAACCCCATTCCTGGTGAACAAGCTATTTTTGAAATCAAGAATGTTGATAAAAAGATCGCTAGGTGAGACGTGTTATTTATTTATTTTGTTTATAATTACCATAATGCTTCTATTAAACACCTAAGGCATTCAACAACTTTTTTGACTTTTTAAGGGAGCTTCTATTCGAGGGGGTGTTAAAAAGAATTGGGACATTTGTTCGAAGCATTACGGTATGTCCATTGGGTGCTATGCTCAACTCAGCTTGGTATTGTCAGCAAAGCATCGCTGATGCGATGGTTAACTTACAACTGACACAAAAAGTGTGGTGTGCACATAAAATCCATTGATACGTGATAAGTTTGAATAAGACAATGTGAATTTAACTCCATGAAACAGCATCTCGAGGATTCACTATAATGAAAAAACAACTCAATTTTGTAACAAGCAGCCTGTATTTCAACACCATCACTAGGTATCTCTGCACTGATACATGTTACAGCAGCCTAGCTGCAGATACAGGCGATAGCGACGACACAATAAGGTAGCCCAGTCTCTCGCCAATCTCCATATAACTCTACATTTGTATCAGACTTATAATTCCATGCCTAATCTGCACTCAGAAACAAATTGCATGTGGCAGAGAGAGGAGGTTAGGGCTAGTCCAACAATTAAGATAAGTAGCTCTCTCATTGAAATACAGCAAGTTCTTGTGAAGGCTTCAACCCTTCATTTATGGTAAGGTCCAATTTTTAAGCACTCCTTGAAGACTGTGAGTCATTCAAGTGTTTGTGAAAGCAACTGAAATTTGATTGAAATTTTTTTTTCGGGACTGAATGAAGACAGTGATCAAGCTGAGAGAGAGCATTCGAATATCCCACGCTGCCCTTTCAAAATTTCTCCTGTAGAACTCAACTTTTAGAATAGGCCCTGGTCATATTTTGCCGCATCATGCCTTTTGCTGGAGACGACTTCCTTTGTGATGATCCCTTAGTCGAGTATTTTTGCTATCTGATTTAATTTATTAGAGAAGGTGAAGAAGATTTAGGAGTCCAGCGTCCTCCATAGTGTCGGCCCCGAACCCCTGAAAAACATCAGTAAGCACCCCTTTCCCGGAAGCCCTCCTCTGAAAATTCAAAAAATTTCCCTAAAGCAGAAAGAGGGGAGGATGCCATGGAACCATGAATGCTTCTTGTAACATTTTCCTGTAGATTTTTGGATGCAACTTCCTGACTGATGAAACAAGTAGTAAGCCTCTTTGGGCTACATAACTGGAGTATTTATGAAACTGAGATCAGAATTTGTGCGAAAATGCATTATAAGCTTGTAGTGGGATTGTAGGTATGTTGATCAAGATTTAGAGTGCAAACCAATCACACCAAGTTTTTCTCGCTTTCTAAACACCAGTCTGTTATGATCTGCATTATCTATCCTTTTCTTGATGGTCACGGCAAAGTTTATGGATTTTTATGTCAATTCTGTCTGTTTTATAGCTACTATCAATCTAATGAAGTATCACAGTTTGTGTTTTCACGACCATTCCACAAGGGAGAGAAAGATCCAGACAACGAATTCAGAGTAAGTAGAAGATATCTCTATTTGTGACATTTCTCCTGCACTAGTAGGACTTTATCTAATGCACTGCATGACTTCAACATTGGATTCTTCCTTGTCTCCACATTGAAAGCTGCTTCTTTCATGGTGGTGAAATTTTTTGCGAAATTGATTGAAATAGTTTTTCTTCCAAGCCTGGTATTTCATACGCCTCTAGTTGCTTTTACTAAAAATGTCTTCGTTGAATAGTTAGCTTGGACGTTGGACTCTGGTCCAGTTATTGATGATGATGTAGTTATTTACGACTGGGTATACTGTGACAGTATTGCGCTTTTTAGCTATGTATTTATAACATTTGTTGCACCATTGGCACCAACCTTTTGGATTTTTGTTTGTCCAGTTTTGTTGCCTGAAGAATTGAAGTAGGAAGTTTTTCAAGGAAAGGGATATGAGTTCATGTTGGCAGCATGGTGTCTGGTCTGCTCCTCCATGTCCAGCCTACATGTGGATCAAACCATTCTTCTACTAACAAGAAGATTGAATTTCGTGAACTGTAAAGACACTGCACAGAAAAGACTTTTTTTGCATGAAATGAATTTGTTCCGATAATTAGTATTCTTTATAGTATTCTTTTATAGTAATCTATACGCAGTTGCTTGTATAGCTTATGTCCACAGAAATGATGCTTGAAACTTCCAGGAGACTCAGTACAAACACAGCTTAAGTGACATTGCATTACAAAGATAATTTATTACTTAAAGTAGATTGCATTTGACCACTTTCATGCAATGACTGGATAAAGTTCCTTGGAAGTCACCTTTACTACTAGTACTGCCAAAAAATTCCTCCTGCTGGACCTATGCTAGAATAACGTGTAATCTTGCTCTGGCTTGGGTACAGTTTATTCACTAATTGCGCCTACGGTTAATTCTCTGAGCAAAGGGAGTAACTATGTAACACGGGAAGTAAGAAGTTTTTTAGACTGGCTGTTTCTAGTGAGAAGAGACGTTTCCACAATAATTATCATGATGCATTGCATCATGGGGTGGCCGGAGTGCCCATTGAAATTAATGCGATACATAGTGACGAAAGCAATAACCTGGTGCAATTACTAATTTTACAATCAACTAGTAGATATACCCATGTTTTCAGCATTAGAATGACGGTCTTTGGAGCTGTCAGCCACCATTACGCAGTTCATAGTTTGATGAAGATATGTGAAAAAAGGTCTTTTGTGAGTTGATTTATTTGTGTCATTCAGCTTCAATGCTCTAGTACGTGCGTGGATGTGGAAAATGCATTACGAATTAACGAGCACAACTCATTTCAGTACTTAATTTTTCTTTCCACTCACTCTCTGGCCACACGATTCTGCTATGATGTCAAGCTGCAAAGGCTGCAGGTCTTTTACAAATTGTTGTGAGCTTTGGCATCACAGGTTGGGGTGGTGTGTATTGTAGATAATTGGCATAATGTTTCTACTACTCTTCTCTATATTCTACGCAGACCTTATGGCTGGAGCGTACAATTCATACATCGAGGCAGAAGTTTCCTGGTATCCTAAAATGGAGTCTTGTTGAAAGCATGCAAAAGGTATGGATAGGGAAGATTTTATTTTCAAGAGAAATATGGCTGTTATGTTGTGCATTCCTTGTATGATTTTGGACTCAATGAAAGAGTCCTATAAAATATAAGGTCTTGCCATCCATCATTCCGTCTCCAGCTCTTGTTCCCGCACAATTGTTCTCTCGATCGACTTTTCTGAAATTTGGCATGAAGGTGAAGATCCATAGTTGAAGCGAATTGTTGAAGTCAGATTTTTGAACAAAACTTTTGTTCAGTTTGCAGTTGGCAATTTATGTCCAAAAAGGGCAATTTTTAGGGCTTCCGTTGCATTTTGGTACGTTTTGTTGTAATTTTGGCATGAAACTGGAGACGATTCCTAGTAATCGTATGGATCATGTGTCATATCTGGGAAAACTCTGTTTTGGTGTGGGCTTGGCCATTTATGTCCAAAAACTGGCATTTTTTTACGAATAAATGTAGGTCTTTCCATTATTCCTTTCGACCAACATTAATGCTTTCACCCGGATTACCACTCGTTGAGTTTTTCTGAAATCAGGCATGAAGATCAAGATCAATAATCAAAATAAATTGGTTGAGACGGATTTGGACAAAAATATTTTGTTTGGCTCGCTGGTGGCAATTTATGCCAAAAATGGCCAAGTATATCAAAAGCAGTTCATCTGATATTTTTGGTGTGATTGTTCTGGGCAACTCTGTGTAGGTCATAAACCATGTGCCATGTCTCAGGGAAATGGTTTGAGGCTTGCAGGTGGCAATTATTAGCCCCAAATTGCCTATTTTTAGGGTTTTTCCGAAATATTTCATAAATGATTTATCCGTTTAATGTCATTTTCCTTTTGAGTCTTTATGAATCATCTGTTTTGTCTGAGATAAATTTCATTAGTCTCGCAGGTGACAATTTACGCCCAAAAATGGCAATTTTTCAGGGTTTTTTGTCCAACTTATGTCAAAAACTGTTAATTGGATGTTTTTTCTCATTTTTGGTGTGATTGTGCTGGGTGAATCTCATGCTGTATGTCTTATTTTTTTCTTTGATCTAACGCTAAGACTCTCAATTAAGTTTGCTGGAGTCCACGATTTTTGTAGATTGCTTTTAAATATTTCGAGAGCGATTCATTAATCTGGTATAATTTGTGGGTACATTGTAACAGCATTATTAGTTACATGGCATGGACCATGTGCCATATCTGGCAGAATTCGTGAGCTTGGGCAGTCAAAAAGTGATTGTTCTGGAAGTCTGTCAAGACGTGTCCATTATTTTTTAGTAAGTTTCCGGTTTGAAACTTGTTTACCTTGGGCGTGGTCATTTGGATGGTGTTTTGGTATGGGCTGAAGTAGCCGTGTTCATGATATGATGGTTTGCCGGCCATCGGTTGTATGATCCATAATTTAATTTGCGGGAGCTCGCTAATTCTCCTCTGCGACTTGTTTTGCAGCTTATTCTTAGTTGTGCGCCTTTTTTGGGGGGTGAGAGGTCTTCTGTATGCTAATGGCTAAGGGGACAGTGAGCCTCTTTTTGTAAGTTCGGTATTACTACGTTCCTGTAATGCGATCAATAGTTCTCATAAAATTAAAACTGAATCATTTATGTTGTGAATACTCAGATCATTGTAGCAGCTGCTTTTGTATGTGTTTTTTCTACTTTTGACTTGTTTTGACTTTTGACTTGTGACTGAATGTTTGTGTTATGTATCCTTGCCTATACCTGTAGCTTGAATTGAATCCTTTGGAGAACGCCATCGAGTCGATCCTGTCGAAGAATCGCGAGCTTGTAGAGATGATTGCAGTGCATGAAGGGAATCCTGCATTGAATATCAACCCATTGAGTATGGTATTGAATGGAGTGATTGATGCTGCAGTAAACGGAGGAATCTCCAACTATCAACGGGTAAATTTGTTTTTTCTGTTAGATGTCATGTCTCTAAAATTGAATTATTCACATAGGTCAATATTTTGTCATGCACAGGTAATTAACTGATTGTTCGTTTGAACTGATGTAAACCATTAAAACCCCGGAAGAGACTGGGGGGGGCAGATTGTGCCAGCGTTCTTGTACTTTATAGATACTTCCCGTGGAACAGATTGAACAACTTACACAAAACTTCAACTATGCGGCTGAGTGTTTGTAGACAATGTGCTGCTAGCACGAAAATGTTTATCACGAGCCAGTGTTCTTGGCAGATGCTTGTTGTTCCACATCAGTGTTATTCATTGACAACCCATCCTACAGAGCTCCCAAGGAATGGAATATTTGATACTTTCATATCCCGTACTTACTAGGAATAGTTTCCATTTAATACCACATTGGCTTTTGCAACTCATATCCCTTACTTACTAGGAATAGTTTCCACTTAATACCACATTGGCTTTTGCAACTCAGACATAAAACTTATCACATCTATGCACCAGAAAAGTGTATGTACATGATAGCACTCCAGAGCACATGAATATTTTTCTGATTTGGAGTCTCGTGGTGTCTATGACAAACATTCACTGTAGCCAATCTGCAAGTAATCGGATTAGTTGCTTTCAATAAGACCACTTGAATTCCACAATTTATAGTTGCTTTCATAAAAATATACGTTTTCTGCAGCTCCCCAGTACCAAAAAGCGAAAGATGTCTTATGCACAGGATAGAAAATAAGCCATGCAACAAGCTGAGCTTTCCAGCATGGCAATGACATAGGCAGCCTTTCACTAATTTTTACCACCCAATTGAAATGCCTCAAAGGTAACCCGCTCTTATTGTATATTTGTTTAGGGTAAAAACTGTAGTTGTGATCCATTTTGCATACATTAAAGTACTGTTTCTTCGATATCTGGTCACAGGTAAAATCTACAAATCTTTCGTGATGCGTGTTATGGCAGTTTTTAGTCTCAAGCAGCCGTTTCAGCTTGCTCACTTTTTTTATGAAAAATGGTGCAACGGATATTTTTATTCTAAGCAGTTCCTTGATTATGTCATTCAACTGTGCTTTCATCTTCTCTCCGTTCATAGGCTTTCCTTACTGATGAGTATGTCTTTTTCCACCCTGAGGATGACAGAAATGTGACGCATTTGAAGAAGTTACTCTCGGAACAGGTATGTGTAAATCTTACATGAACTTTCCAGTTTAGGAAAAAGAAGTTATCGATGACGTTCTCGTACAGTTTGAAAGAAGAACGTGGTGCATTATCCCTAGGGGGAACCTCTTCAGCACAGTGCAAGCTAGCAGTATGAAAATGGGTCATCAGTTCGCTGCTATCCAGTGTGTTAGGCATTTAGTTATGTGAAGCTGCGACACACATTTTTTACTAGAATGACATTTCTAGAAGAAGAAAATGTATAGGGAGTAAACAGTTGGCGAAAAAAAGAAAAGTTTGCATTTCTGTTTATTTCAGAAGTTCTGACATTTTCACGTCTTATATGCAGCGAGTCCCAATTTTAGTTTTTTTTATCTGCAGCTACTCTCCATTCTTATTCTCCTTTGATTTTCACGCTCTGGCCCGTCATAATTGCGTGCCGTAACCTGAATGATCCACTGCTGTAAAATGGCAGGACGCATTTGCTTCTTTACCAGCTTTAGAGTGAAAGCCTGCTCTTCTTTTCCGATATTCTGATCAAAACTTGATCTCTTTTTCGGAAGTTACTGGTAATATTGGTGACGTCACCACGATGCCAATCAAAACAATAGTCAAAAATAAACGATTTTCCCCAGCAGCTTCCAGTTATTTGCGAAATGGCCTGTCTTTTTTGCGTTTTATTCTGGTTGAGCATGTGTTTATCAGTGTAGAAATGTCAGAAACTGGGCAATAAAAATGCTTTTGAACCATTTGAGAAAATTCACTGGTTTTGTGGGAGCGGTGTTTTGCATAAGCATTCACTATATTTGTTCATGTAAGCGGTGTGTATGAAGTAGTTGGAATATTCCTATATGCTCTTTCTTCTTCAGTCTACAATCTTGAGTACTGGATTGTCCCTGCATGAAAAGTTAGCTGGTGATGCATTGAGACCATTCCATGAACAGATGGTGATACGGTTCTCTGCAATGCAGGCGAGCATCGAGACTGGCCAACCAATGGAGGTGAGTGGATGGTGAAAACAAACTATTTTTGCCTGAGTCTTCTAGTGTTCTGATTCTTTTACTTCGTGTGACAGGTAAGATTATCCTTGGCCAAACTGTTTTCTTTTTCAACAAAATGATTGTACACCTTTTATTTTCTTGATTGCCAAAATGTCTTTATCTTTGTACAGACATAGTATGGTGCTATTCTAGTCTAACAGTTGTATTATACAAATGATGTCTTGTGTGCCACTCCTTCTCACCCATCCATGTAAATATATACCTTTCCAGAGCATTGTAACACGAGTTGCCGAATCGATGCGCTTTTTTGTTTCTTCCTTTAATCAGAGTGGTCTAGCCCAAACTAGCCATTTGGGTCTGTGTGATGCACGTGTTTGCAATATGTTTCTTGTTTTTATTTTTATGTTAGATGCGTTACTTGGTGTTATGTGAGTCTTGAAAGATCAGCTAATATATAAAAAGCATGCAATACTTTACTTTTACTAAATGCCCCTATCGAGGGGAGCGGTTTTAGTAGAGGGAGGCCTTAGAATCCCCTTTTTCGTGACGGGGGGGGGGGGTACTGGCGGCATTTGGAAGGGCGTCAATCCTCTTATTTCCATCCATTCCCCCTCAGAAACTGACAGATTTCCTACCCATGGGAAAAATATTCGTTTCACTAATATCGTGTGCATTTGCCAATGCGTATTCGATCACAACAGTGAACTCATCAGCATTTATGTTGATGTTGCACGCGGAAGGGCTAGCAGATGTGATGTTAATGATGTTGATTTGCTGAACTCAGCCCTCATTTTCCATCCCCCTCCACCTCCCTCCCAGCAATGTCTGCGCGTTACTTATTTCCACTATACCCCCTTCATGATAAAAGATTTTGAAGAAATTCCCGCCGCCTCCATAACTTTCAGGAGGAGTAAATGCTGTAGTTGATTTAATGCTAGTTTATGTACAAAGTAAATCTGTACACTGTATATCAAACATTTGTTTCCCTACTTCTTTTAGAATTTTCTCAACCCTCCAACGGCTGCACAGGTTAACAGGTATGCATGATGTTTCTTATACTGCTTAACTTCCCCCCTACCGTCTTGATATTTCATTTAATGTCAAGCTGACCTTTAAGCAATATTTGTAACTTTCTTTCTTTTGATATTTACATCCACTGCCCCACCTCTTTTCTTTGTGTTGCCATGAAGCACAGACTTCTGTCATCATCTTTTAACGGTTAACATAACAAGGGGGGGGGGGGGGGGTGGTTC
>JAOBRC010238688.1:0-14442 GCA_027575255.1 Scolionema suvaense | reverse complement strand
AATATGTCAAAAGCTGTTCATCCGATTCTTTTCATTTTTGATGTGAATACTGAAGGCAACTCTGCATATAGTATGAAACATGTGCATTGTCTCTGGAAAATCTCATTTGGCTTGCAGGTGGCAATTTACGACGAAAAAAGGCGATTTTCTGTTTTTTTTCCAAAATATGTCAAAAACTGTTCATCCGATTCTTGTCGTTTTTGACGTGAATACTGAAGGCAATTCTGCATATATTATGAACCATGTGCATTGTCTCGGGAAAATCTCGTTTGGCTTGCAGGTGGCAATTCACAGCCAAAAATTGCGTTTTTCTTTGTTCTGTCCAAGTATGTCAAAAACTGTTTATACGATTCTTGTCATTGTTGATGCAAATATTGGGAGCAACTCTGTGCATAATCATGAACCATATGCAATGCCTCCTGAGAATCTCATTTGGCTTTTGGGTGGCAATTTACGTTCAAAAATGGCGATTTTGGGTTTTTTTCAAACACGGCATAAATGGTTGATTCATTTAATAGCATTTTTAGTGTGATTCTTTGGGGTAGCTCTGCAGATGTTATGAACCATGTGCCATGTCTGGGGAAAACCCTGTTGAGGTTAGGCTTGGGAGTGCTGATATACGTCCGAAAGTGGCTATTTTCAGGGGTTTTTCCAGATAGGTTTAATGGACTCTTCCTTTTCTCTCATTTTTTGGGTGGATCTTAGGGGCAGCTTACTTTATGCTGTGAGCCATGCCTTATATGTTGGGAATATGTTGTTCAGGATGCAGGCTGCAATTTATGCCAATATTGGCTATTTTCAGGGTTTTTTCACAATATTTCTAGCACCCTTTATCGGTTCTTTGTTATTTGTGATGTCAATCTTTTGGGTTGTGTCTTGTTTTTTCTTTGATCTTACACAATTAATTTTGCGAGAGTCCACTAATTCTGTGACTTGTGTTGACCCTGATTCGAATGGTCTTGTAGTAAAGGAGAACAATTAGGTAGCTACAAAAAATATTTGCAGGTGATTGGGGTGCGAATAAGACTTTGGGCTGGTATCTAAATAAATTGACGACTTGATTTTCCATTACTCTACGTTATGATCTGGTTTTCCACGATCGATTTAGGAGGATGTTTTGTCTGTGGAAAATCAAGGCTGTGCATATATTGTTTCTTATTTATGTTACGGTGTTTAGAAGGAGGGGGGAGGTGATCATGGTTGTAAGACGTTCCTAATTACCGAAGAATGGCCTATTGCACAGCTTTGCAGAATGAAGTGTATGATTGCTGTGTCACAAGTTGATTCCCATGCTTGAAGGCATCACATGAGACGAATGGATCAACCTCTCACAATCAACTTCCCTTCTGGTAAAAGAAATTCAGAATGGTAATTAGGAAAGCTGTCTTTAGTCAACACTGAACTTGTGGAAGAAGGTGAAGCTTTTGATCCACTACACTTATCCAGCTAAATTTGAGTTATTCCAGCACTGCTCAACAAGTGGCTTTGTTTGAAGAAAATGTTTACTTCTCAGTTTTTTCCCCAAACTTTGTATTTGGTGAAACTACGATTAAAGGAACGTAATCTCTTAAATTTCCACGTGATAGATGGGTAGCAACTGATGAGTTCATCATATGTATGAAGTTTGGAATCATTCTGTTTTCTGTTCAGCAAATATTTCATTTCGAAGTTTCCTTATATTACTGTCACCAATCTCTCGGTTCACCGCAGCAATCACCGATCTTAGCCTTATTAGGCCATTCTCCTGCAATGCAATACCGAAACCTGTGCTCTTCTGCGGCTGTAATGATGTGATCGCCATGCTGGCAATCTCAGCTTGCTGCTTGGCTTATTGTCTATCCTGTGCATAAGATATCTTTGGTTTTTTGGTGGGGGAGCTGCATAAAGTGTAGACTTCAATCTAATCAACAATGAATGGTTTAGTTCAAGAAATCTTACTGAAAACTACTTATCTGATTAGTTGTTGCATAGCTACGGTGAAAGTTCACCATAAACACCACGTGGATCCAAATCAGAGAAGTATCCATTTGCTCTGGAGTGCTGTCATGTTATGTGGCTACAATGTATTGATGCATAGATGATCAGCTCTTTTACCCGCATCGCAGACGCCAGCATGGCACTTAGTGACAACTATTACTAGTAACAATTAAAATCTGACTTTTTGATGGGGAATATCAATACTGCCTACAACTGTGATAATCCAATATGCCTCTTCTATGAATTAGCTGCTAATCATACGTCTCTTGAAACGACTGGTGTTATCTGCCGAGAACACTACCGAGCCACTTGAGAAACCTGGAATACAACATTTAGTAAAAAACATTATTTGGGATGCTTATATCATATGGCGGTTTATACAAACAGTTAATAACAAAACTACGGGGCTGTGTTGCTCAAAGGCTAGGTGGGTTTTTAAAGAAGACTTCCATTTGCATTTAAATTCGAAGAATCTCCACTGGCCAGGTCAAACAGCAGTGCGATGTCTTTGATGCTTATTGACCAACAGAACATAGTCATTGTTGGAATAGCTACTTTGGCTCATTGTTCCTTGGCCATTGAACTGTAGCTGGCCTTCTCGTTCGAGGAAAGGATTTAAACTCGCATGATAGAGAATTCCCAAGAAAATGCATTACAGTTAGGAAACATATTGCATGCCTCCGCTCCAAAATATTTTTACAAGCATTGCAGACTCTCTTCGACAGTTTCCTCTTTGGTTTTATTTTTTCCTCCGCCCATGGAGTCAAACAAGAGAACATTTAAAACGTATGGAAGACGTGATTACTCTAAGGTACCTAATAGAAGGGGGAGGGGGTCGGAAAATGTACAAAAAATGAATTACAAGGGGGGGGGTCTTAGTAAGCGGGGGGTCGAAATATTGAAAATCTCAAAAATCCTTGCACGTATCATCAATAGGGTCGAAAAACATGATCAGAGTTAAGAAAACATAAACGGCATAGTTATGAAGACATTTTTCCACGAAATAAAGCATCTAAACACAAAAACGTTTCTATTCTAAGAACCTGAAGAACTCGAAAATTTTACTCCTGTGGTGTAAAAAAAGTGAGAGGTGCAAGAAATTAATAAGCGGGGGGGTCGGAAAAAAATCCAAAAATCAATAAGCGCCCCACCCCCTTCTATTAAGTACCTTAGAGTAAAGCTGCAGAATTCGTGCGAAAAACAAAACATGAACCTGCGAGATGGCCAGGCATAAATCTTATTTAAGTGAGGGTTTTGAAGCAGGTGCCTCTATATTAAAAAAATGCCTCATGAAGTTTAAATCAAAATAAAAGAGCTTAAGACGCCAGAACAGTATCAAAGAATTGTCTAATTGGTGGCAAACCAGGAACTTGAATCGTACCCTTCTATTATCATATTTGCAGCTCGAGATTTTGAGAAGCTTCTTAGGGTTTTTCAGTACGATGGAGTAATTCATGTACTGTGTACTTTCTTAAGTCGGGAGAACTCATCCATTCCTTACGATAGAATTTATTTCAAAGAAATGTCTGAATAAGGCTACCAGTTTTGAGCAAAAAGATGTCATTAACCCAATTGCAAGAAATAAATATTTGTAGATATTTTCACTTAGTGCAAGCCTTTCTTCTCAATTGGCGTGCTTAAAAGCGATGCTAAAAAAAGTGTTCAGGGAAGATATTTTGAGACTTCATTAACTCGTTGCACAGCATCTCCTTAATAATTTACCAAATGGGTCACAGCGTGCACAGTATCTCCACCCGCTGGAGATTTTAGCAAACTGACTCTTTGTTTCTGTTTTCATAATTTCAACCAAGGTTGGTTACTTTCCATGCTTCTGATGTTAGTGGCTGGCGATGATGTAAGTGTATAACATTTTTACCATACTGAAGCTGGGAAGATTGAAAAAATTACGCATATTGCATTGCATGTCTCGATCCTCAGAAATTGGACTAGTATTATGTTAGCCTCATAAACTGTGTCTAGCACACTTCCAAGCCTTAAGGAACATTCTCAAAACTGGGCATGTAAATGAACAATGAACCATTAATTCATGTTTCTCGATAACACAAATGCTGCGTACATATAATAGTCAAACCTGCTCCCCCGAGAGGTTGGCTATCAAAAATCTGGCCTTCCAAAATGTTGTAATAAATTTGAAACGTAAATGAATCAAGCATGCTACTTATCATATTTTGAGGCTCAAATCAGAAAAAACGTAAGCATATTGAGCCCTACGCTTATATAAACAAGAGTGTATGCTGATTTGTGTTTCACTCATTTTAGTGCCTTCGGAACGTTCTGGTAACGAATCACATCCTATTATTAGCCGTGCCTTATTTTCAGATGGGTTTATTTACAGATATCAAAAAATGAGCATAAAATTGGACAGGATCAGCAAAAAATAAGTCAAAAAAAATTGGTGACTTGCAGTAAAAGCATAAATTATCCAACAAAAATGGCAAAAAAGCAGGTAAAAAAATGAGAAATTCGGAGTGTGACATATGCAGATTCACACTCACCTCAGCCTAAGGATTTCCTAAAAGTTTTATCAAGGTTGAGACCGAATTTTTTTGATTTTCTATCTCCAGAAAGCGGATATTGGCAAGTGGTAACATGACAGACTAACTTGGACCTTTCAGTTACCGTTGGATAGTTGCATCAGGTAAGTTGTGTAAAGTGCAGTGTAATATGATGTCGTCCTGACGTGTTATATTTTACCGCAGTTTTTTAGGCAAGGAAGTCATTTTAACCCCATATGACGCCGGCTTTTTCGAGCTTTAAAACCGCCAGGGGGCGCTTTTTGGGCCCCCGTCTTAATTTATGTTCTAGAGTAGCTATGAAGCTAAAACTTGGAAGCGTGTTCCCTTCACCATAGAAGACTTAAAAAAAGTAGGTAGAATTGTTTCTCACCCCAGGCTCCTTTAGGTATGACGCCATCAATAATCATGTGTAAAACAGCCTATGTTTTGCCTGACTTTGCCCAAAAATCATATTTTTGCACATAACGGTTAACATAACATGCCTTTTTGGCTACTCCAACATAACAAGGGGGGATGGTTCCACCCCCCCTCGGAAAACCAACTCCCACTATAGCTATGGCTTTATAATTTGAACCACTTATTCTTACCCATAAATGAGGGGCAAGTTCCAAATTTTGGTCCTACAGGTGGTCTGGTCTGCAAATCACACGCATTTGAAATTTGTAGACCAGCAATAAGGGTTTCCACAGGAACCAATATAAAAAAATTTAATTTGGCGAAAAATGCTTTGCAATGCGAATTTGTGACAAAAAATGATGTATTAAGGCTGGAAACGTTGCCTTTTTATGGTAGAGCAAGTTAGAAAACTTAACATCTTTTGAAATTTGGACTTTTGTAAGTTCCAAAATTTGGAAAAAATTCGACTTTACCCCCGTTTTTGGACCCCCTACAGCATGAGTTCATTCAAATTAGACATTTTCTGAAAGAGCTCATTGAAAGCAATCGTGTAAGCCCAAAATTATTGAAATTGGCTGAACAAAGGTGAAATAAGAGCCAAAAATCCGAAAATTTTACAAAAAATGACATTACCTGGATTCGCCTACCTAAGCGGGGAATTCTCCTACACAAACGTCAAGATTTTTTTAAAATTTTCCTTTCTCCATTTGTTGTTTAAGGAAGGACTTTCAGTCTTCCTTAAAGCAACAAGTGGTGAAATGTCGACTATGAATAAAAAAATCTTTCCTTGGGACCTCTTGTCAGAAAATAGCCACGTGATAACCACCCCCCCCCCCCCCCCCCCTGTTGTAGGTACGACGACCAAATTTGCACCAAAAGAAAATTCTGTTTAGACTAGCAAGAGCCCCAGCCACCAAAACGACAATTAACATTGAAGATGGTGGGGGTAGCGGGTAGTGCTTTCGGTGGCTAGTTTCAATGTATTTTAACAACGTGATAATATGGGGGGTTTTCAGGCAACTGGTCCTATGTTCAGCGCTGGAAAACGCATACGAAGAAACTTTCGCCAGAGAAACTTTTGCGAGGTCAAAAATTCGCGAAAGTTTTGGATAAACTTTCACGAATCGGTAAATGACAAAAAAACTCGCGAGATCAACTTTTGCGATAAGAAAGCATTTTCGCGATTTCGCAAAGACTTGAGCCCTTTCCCCCAACGAAAATGAACATTGGACTGAGTAAACTTTCGCGAAATCGTGTTTTGGAAAAAAAATTTGCGATATAAACTTTCGCGAATTAGGCCAAATTTCTCTTCTTGTTGGCTTTCGTTTCGTCTTCGATCTTCTCTCGCTTCCACGGTCTTCCTCTCTAGTCCAAAAGTGATATTAATCACTATTTGCTACAGCTTTCAATATTTAAGTAGAAGAGCCCAAATTTCCGATGTATTTTGTCCGCGATCGTAGCTCTAAACCATAGAGAAACGTTTTAACGGGGGCAGTTGGTTTGACCTTTAAATTACGCACAATTGTAATAAGAGGAAGATGCCTCTTCAGAGTTACTTCAAGATCAAGTGATGAAGAGAAATGAGCAGACAACGGGCCTACAGAAGATCTGCAAGACACAACAAAGACAATTCGCAAAAGTTTGTCAACTTGTACAAAAGTCAATGCTTACAAGTCACATAATTAGTGGACTCCCGCAAAATTAATTGAGAATCTTTGTGTAAGATCAAAGACAAAAATAAGACATAAGCCAAAAGATTCACACTACAAATAACAAACAACCGATGAAGGGTTGTAGAAATATTGTTAAAAAAACCTGGAAGTAGCCAATATTGGCATAAATTGCAACCCGCATGCTGAACAACATAATTCCAAGATATAAGGCATGGATCACAGTGTAAAGAAAGCCGCCCCTAAGATCCACCCAAAAAATGAGGAAAAAAGGAAGAGTCGTTTTCGACATATTTGGAAAAAAAACCCTGAAAATTGCCACGAAGAATCACACCAAAAATGCCCAAAAATGAATCAACCACTTAGGCGTGTTTCAAAAAACCCTCAAAATTGTCAATATCGGACACAGATTGGCACCTGCAAGTCAAACGAGATTTCCGGAGACATGACACATGGTTCACAATATGCGCAGATTTGCCGCAAATATTCACACTAAAAATGACAAGAATCCTACCAGCAGTTTTTGACATATTTCGAAAAAACCATGAAAATCGCCATTTTTGGACAAAAATGGCTACCTGCAAACCAAACGAGATTTTCCGGAGACAAGGCACATGGTTCTTATTATATGCAGAGTTGCCTCAAATATTCACACCTAAAATGACAAGAATCGGATCAACAGTTTTTCGCATATTAAGAAAAAACCATGAAAAATGCCATTTTTGGACAAAAATTGCCATCTGCAAGCCAAACGAGATTTTCATGAAACAAGGCACATGGTTCGTAACATGTTCAGAGTTGCCCACACCAATAGTGACAAGAATCGGATGAACAGTATCTGACATATTTGGAAAAAACACCAAAAATCGCCTTTTTTGGACGTAAATTGCCACCTGCAAGCCAAACGAAATTCTTAGGAGACATCACATATGGATCAAGACATGCGCAGAGTAACCCTTATTATTTGCACCAAAATGACAAGAGTCGAATGAAAAGTTTTTGAGATATTCGGACAGAACATGAAAAACGCTATTTTGGGACGTATGTAAATTGCCACCCGCAAGGCGAAAGAGAGTTTTCCCAGATATGACACATGGTCCGCAGGATAACTGCTATTACCCCGTAGTTTCACATGAATAAGTACGAAAAAGTAATCAACGAATTTTGAAACATTTTCGAAAAACCCTAAAAATGGGCATTTTGGGGCATAAATTGCCACCTGCAAGCCAAACAAAATTTTTTTTCAAAATTCCAGCTCCATAACTTTGCCTCAATTACGGATTGTCACCTTCACACCAAATTTTAGAAAAATTCATTGAGCGGTTATCCAAAAAATGCGTTGTTGACGGACGGAAGGATGGAAGGGCAGACTTCATTTTATAGGACTCTTCCGCTAAAGCTGAAGTAAAAAAAGACGACCATTACTTCAATTTATTGTGCAAGTGAGCTATCTTCCAAAATGCAACAAAATGTTGCAGGAACAAATACGAAATCCAATGCTACACATGTAACAACAAACGCTAGTAATAAATACAGTGCAATGTACGGTGCATTCTCTACAATAAATAATTTTTTCATCTGTGACGCATAAATAAAATTCAATTCCAAGGCTTTCTACAATAAAAATTCGACAAATTGCGCAGAAATAGATTACACATACTTCACATGGACATTGCAGAAGAAAAGCAAACATGAAATTTTAGCTCAAATGTTAGCGACATGCATGAAGATTCCTATCTTAGCAGCAACCAAGATGGCGACGAGCGTGGCGATACTTATTCACGAAAAATAATGTCAACCAAACGTAGCTGACCTTAAAAATTAGTGTAGACGACATTTTCTTATCATTATCTTTCATACCCGAAAAGATTTTGCACACCCATTAGTTCTCCTTTAAGGTTTTAGGTTTTAGCGATATTAAAACGTTACGGAAGAAAGTACCGCGCAACATGCAAAAACCAATTCCACGCAACATTCCCAAGGCGGGCCAATCGCAAAATAAAATTCTACAGTTAAAAGCTGCTCACAAGCTGCTAAAAGCATAAAATCTCAATAAGCCACAACACATGTACTTATCACCTATATCAAGATATATAAACTGAGTACTGTATTCGAACACGTCTTTAAGCTATCAATATCACTAATGTGCTTGGCACAACGAACCCTCTAGTTCTTATATTAACAATTACGTACACTAAAATATTTGTACCTAGCAGCTCCATAAACACATTCTACCAACACCGAGCATCAATGTAAGTGCCAAGTCCAGGACATAAGCAAAGGTAATGCCATGCAATGCAGGAGTACCATAACTCTAGGTTATTCTTAAAATTAATTATAACTATCTGAACATAGGAGTTAGAACATAGATGACTCATTCAAGTGTAACAATTAAAAGTGTGACAAACAATGCTCTTATTCTTAGGACGTTTACAATGTAGATATTGCTGGTAACCTACTGGTACATGTGATAAAAGAATCCATAAATGGCTAACGAAACTGAACAACATAAAAAAGAAAGTTCAAAGCAAGAACAATATTTCTAACGAGATGTCCTGTAAAGGGGATCACATCAGTTTATACTTACTTCTTAATTTCTTCATACCGCAAACGACGCCACACTAAAAAATGACAAAATTCTTTAAATTAATTGGGAAGGTCTAAAGGCCATACTTCAGTAGAGGATCAGCGATTCGGGGCAGATGTCCCCTAAAACCAGCGCAAAAAAATGAGACCCACGAACTGTAGTCAAGTTCCAATCTCATAGGCGATATATACAACACGTACAAATGATTTTATGTTTTTTTTGCGTGCATTAATTTTTGCGAATTTTGCGATTTGTTGCTAAAGTCATAAATTCATAAAATTAAATCTACGCAAAATTTATCAAATTGAAGTGTCAACCTGAACAAAAGCAAGCGCAACTAATTTTTCGATTGTTAATCAATAACGATGTGTACGGGCTCGTTCTTTCTCTCAATTCATATCTCGATAACTTCTACTTTTCTTTCGTTGATGGGCATTCGCTAATTTACTTCCTCGCATTTTCACTAAAATAAATCCATGCAAGACGTCCCTAAAAAAGGACTCGCAAAAATAAATCCACGCAAAATTAATTCCCTTAAGGTAAAGCTCATGCAATGCAATGAAAAAGAATTACGTAAAACGCACCGAGCAATTCAAGTCAGAAGCTGTACCCTTTCTAAATTGCCTGTCCTCGCTAAAATCCATAGCCACTTGCGCGTGATATCAGCGGGATTATAAAATAAAATGACCGTCCACAATTCTGCCCAGAGACTACAGCGATACAAAGACAGCTAACAGGGCAACGAGCATCATACATAAAATGCACAAAAAACTAAGAGTAACCTATCTCACAGTTGGCAAGACGTTCTGTTCGTTATTCACAACGACAGACTTCAGCTCCTTGAAATGTCGCCTGGTAACAACTGTCAGATCAGCGAAGACTGGAATAAAACAAATAAACCAGTCAATGGTGAAATATTACATTACAGACAAACATGAAAATGCGACATCTATTAGCAACATGCTCAAAAGTACATATCTACTTTAATGGGACTAAATTTCGCGGGGATTAAATTTCGCGGATCAGGGAAGAAATGAAAATTTTTAAAAAGGGGTGAAACCTTGCAAAAGAACTTTGCCCCCAAAAATAGAGTGGCTTCCCTTCGAAAAAATCTTTATCTCCCTTGAAATTCGAATTAGAGAGCGTTAACTCTATTACATGCAGGAATAATAATAGGGCCACCGTTCAAGCATAGCGAGGTCTTGATCGAGAAAAATTAAGTGACGTTTTTCGTTTGTTGCATACAAAAAAATCAAACACGACAAATATTTAAAAATTTCGCGGATTGAAGAAAAAGTTTAAATTTTTCGCAGGGACTTAATTTCGCGGATCAGCCCTTCTCAAATTTCCATTGGGACTTAATTTCGCGGATGACACCCAAATCCGCGAAATCCGCGAAATTTAATCCCCGCGAAATTTAATCCCATTACAGTACCCAGCGCATGCTGGTCACAGAAGTCGTATTGGCGCCACTCCCTAAAAATATGTATGCAGAAGCAGGGAAACTTTGCGACAGTATTTTCTAGACAGATTAAGTGACAAATAGAACACAGTAACAGAATACAAGCAAAAACGTACCCAAAAACAGTTCCCGACTTTGTATAATACCATGGTAGACCGTTGAAGTCCAATACTGTAAAGTCCACACATTCTCAGTACCGAATACTATCCTTTCATCAACATAAAGATGCTAAGTACATTCATGCACATACCAGGTACTTGCTAAATGTAAACAGGCCTTAAATTGAAAAAATGCACTAAACGCATTGAACAGAAGGAGGTCTTACACGCTTTTTTTTTATAAGCACCAGTAAATCGAAAATGAGCCTCGGTGGTGCTTAAATTTTTGGCAAATCTAGCCTCAACTTGTGCTTAAGTGGTGCTTGTGTAAATCATTTATGAATTATCTAAATTGATTGAGGCAAGGCTTCAAGTGGAGTTGTCAGACTTTCGCACTGAGTTTACTCTCGTTTTTACAGGAAGCAGTGAAATTACTTGTGCTTTCAGCAAATCAAGAGCTGTTTTTCACGAAAGGCTTGATTGAGAGAAAAGGAATTAATTGAGAGAACAAGACAGCACGAGGCTGGGGTGGTGCTTACCCGGTGCTTAGATATTTGGTGAAATCGAGGCTGGTGGTGCTTATAGCACTGGTGCTTATAAAAAAAAAGCGTGTATTCGAAAATTTAAGATAAAGCTGGCAGACAGGTTGATTAAAAGTTCATTATCCCAGATTTCACACCACAGCGTCACCAATAAGTGCAACGATATACCCACCTTGAGAGTTATAACTGTGATCACCAGACGCAATGACTCTTTGCAACAGATGAGCCATAGCTCCGGTAGCCAAAATGCGTTCTTCAACTGGCAATTGATCAAAGTGAGCATGATCGACTTGAAATGGATTGCGAGGAGGGGGCGATACACTAACTCGAACAACTTCAGCTATGACATGCCAGAGTTTTATATCTATACGACAAACAGCAATAAGAAAGTCAAATATAATTCGCTTTCAGATTTCCACAAACAACTGATGTTCACTGATTCAGTTCCAGTATATGTGTAGTGCATTACACACCTAAACATTGAATAAATATGTTTTCGAAGTGCATCAAGTCTCTTTCAACTTAGACCATACTCTCACTCCAAAGAAATTTGCGAAAGCTGTTAGCAACAAGTTAAACTCGGATGTATCTATGAAAAATCATAGTCATCTACTAAATATGCGAATTGCTTCAATGTCTAGAACATGCTCTTTGTCCAAATTCTTGGCTGACATACAATACCATTCACTCTATTATTTCCATTCAATGTTCAGGCTGTTGAAGTACGTGAATACACTTGATATCTTCAAAAACTTGGCATCAGCAATAGCGTAGAAACAAAATATATTTCATGTGCTGAATCCTGTTAGATTTCACGCTGTGAAGGGAGCACATAAACACACAAAAGTATACGAGCGCTCAATGAAGCATGGCTTAAATTGATAACTTACATACGACAAATACACAATACACACAGTAGATTAGCATTTCTTCCCAAGTCATACACCAGAACCAGCGAAATTCGGTAAAGTTTTGTATGCTAAGAATCCAAACAATCGCGATCACCCTGTAGGACTATACGCGAGTAGAAATTATGGGGTGCATGCATCGCATATACTTGCATATGTTACACAATCCTACTTCATCGTGGATGAATGGAATAAAAAATAACTTAAACCACTTTAAACTAAAACCAAGCAAACTGAAGCAGGATACAAATTAGGCAATATAAAGAATAAAATCCGCTAAGTTTTGCGAGGCTCTTGATTAAATGGGTAGTGTCAAATAGATTGGTACCAGTGGAACGTGCTCATAGTCTCCTGGATACCATGGGCAAAATGAAGACATGTAACATCGTATAGGAGTTACCATATTCCGTTTTGTTTATTTCCTCATGATGTTGTCACACAGTTTCATAATAATCTTCAGATCAGCCACAAATATCATTTTCCTAATCACGAGTATCGTTATATTTCAAATCATTTCATCAAATCATCAAATCATTTCCCAACCACATCCAACATGTTTCTGGATTGCACGGTACACTTCGGTCTCTCATAAAATTCTATGGCTTACTATTACTTCGCTTGCACGGTCTTAGGTTCCCTACTCAAATGTTACACAACTTACTACGCACCCTATGGATAAAAATTAAACTTAAAAACTTAAAAATTGATATGGAAGAGTCAATAGAAGAAGCACTAACCGCCTATCTTCTTACGCACAATTAAGCGTAGTAAAATACTGCTTATACTACTATAGGATCTACATCACACAAACAATAATAGCCTAAAATGATTCCCAATTACCAGCAACGAGTCACATGCATCACATCACGTTCTCCTATTTATCTAAAAAAGCCTACAATATCAAGGTATGAAATTGATATACCATACCAGAATTAAGCCAGTTGGCAGTAGACTTCAATTTGAGAGGACTGTCCTTAACAGCATTGACTTCGGCAGGGCGAACAGCAGAAAGATTCACCAGACGTTCATGATTTGAGCGTACCTAAAACATGACAATGGGAAACTTATACTTCATACGTTATTAACTAACATGATATGAAAGATTTTCTGTCTCTCAACTTATAACATAGTGAGGCTTTCAATCCCCCATTTATAATTTAATTTTTTCTTGTACAACTCTATCCTCCTTCTCCCCCCCCCCCCACCCCGCCCCGTTTTACTGACAATTCCGAAACATGCATTGGATTCAAATTGTATCACGAACTTCAACCACTAAAAGAATTTGATACAGAAGATACATAAGGTAACTAATTTTTGCGGAATTAATTTTTGCAAATTTGGTTACTTTTCGCAAAAATTAGTTCCAAAAAACGATTCAGATCTGCCATTCGCAAAACTTAGTTCCGCAAAAGTAATCAAGTATAAGAAAAGCAAAACAGAATCTCACAAGAAGGAAAGACAGGCAAATACTGACACTGTTTCAGGCCTTGCATGTTCACTAACACTTACACTAACTACCCCATTCACAAAAATCAATTACTCGAAGTCCATCAATGTATCTTGTTCACAAAAATTAGTTCCACAAAATATTTTGGATTAAAAATTAATTCCGTAAAAATTAATTATCTTACGGTAGGAAACAAAAAAGTTACAAGACCGTTTTTTTAAAGAGAGTTTCACATATGAAAAGTGAGCACAACAGCAAGATTTGAATACGGCGGGCACTATGCTGCAATGCCAAACAGAATAAGTGAATTTTTCTATGAAACCCCCACATTTACATTGGCACCCACCAATTATGGTCTTAAATCAATCAAAAAGGGAATTTTTCGATATCCTCCTATTAAGGCAATTTTAAGGAAGGTCCTCCTCCCCTTCGTAAAGGGGGGTACATACTATGCTTATAAGTTCTGCATAGCAAATCACTAGTAAAAGAGTTTTACAACCGCATAGCTAAAACTCAACAAGGTAATTTTTTCCAATGAAGTTACATTTTTCTCGGAACCCTAACTGAAAAAAATACAACCAAAAAAGTTTAGTTATTTTACAAGGCAAACATTTCACGTGTTGAATACTGAAATTACATACACTCTGAAAGAAATCAAAGCCGACAGATAATAGACCAGGCGCCAGAGGCTTCCAGCCTAGCTGAAAAGTGTACCAATTATTATAACCAAAACGTAGTTACCAATATTCACCTCATCAAAGAAATGAGCGTCTGGCTGCTGAATAGTGGTGGGTGTGGCTGGGAAGGGGGCTCAAAGC
>JAOBRC010238687.1:0-22098 GCA_027575255.1 Scolionema suvaense | reverse complement strand
ATTCAGTATTAAAAACTATGAAAAGCCACCAAAAATGAGCTCAAACTGCGTAGCCAAAAAAATTCTGCGTCGGTTAATATGCAAACCTGGCGGAATCTGCCCCCCCCAACATAAATAGGGTTAACCCTAATTGGACCAGAAAGAAGGGGGGGGGGGCAAATTTGCACCCAAGTCAGAAAAACTGTAATAGTCCTAAGCAGTAAACGCTGAAGTACTGAAACTTCGTGATTTTTCATAAAACTCCACATTCTGACCAAATTTTACGTCCCCAGCACCAGGGGTTCCCAGGATATTATTCATTTCTCAGGACCACCTTGGCGAAAAACTAGGGTGAAAATAGCAGTTTTCAAGAGTTTTAAGCATATTTTAAGGAAGAACACGTCCTATTGGTGCTTTTTAGTGTCAAAATGTGTCTTTTAGTAGTTAAAAATGGATTTTGAGAAATATTATATATTATAAGATTTTGAGAAAGAATATTTTCAAAAATTTTGATTTTTTTATCCAGATTCCTTATAAAAAATAAAAGCACGAGATGTTGCAGTGAACACAACATTGTTGCTCATATAAAACCACTGGATATTTTGCTCTACATCCATAGAGCATAACCAGCAGTATGGCCAGCATGCATACAGTTACTGATAAAATGTAAGCAGCAGAAACTCAATAAACCCTAGTTAACTAAATAGCTTTACAGTGACAAAAGAACAGTTAAAATTCAGTACAACGGACAACAGATATAAAAGATCAATGATGAAATGATTAAAATATAGTACTGTTCTAGGGCTTCCATTAAAAAGTTGATAGGTAGTGAAAGGTCTTGACTATTCAAATTTGCCTGGACGTCTTCAATATAGTAACGTTCTGCTAATTTTCTTCTTTTAGTGTTTCTGTAGCCTGTCCCAAGAATAGTGAAATCATTACTGTTAAGCACAGTATGTCTTTTATGGTGCAACAGGTACTTAACAGGTACTTCCGGGAGGATGGCGGAATCTGCCACCCCTCCAGTACTACACCAGCCAAAAAAGCCAGGTATAAATAGGGTTAAAGGGGGTGTGGGACGGGTCTGGCTACCATCAATTTAGGAACTGAGGTATATTTACCTCCCCACCAATCTCCCGATCGGGAAGCCCAAATCACTTGAAATGTTGCATGGGTAATTCTTCAGCACTCACCTTTCAGCTTTCAGAAAAAAATTCGCTGAGTTCACCGTTTTCCTCCATTTTACTTCAAATCGATCACATACAATCAGGAGCGAAATATTGGAGACATGCTCAAGATACGGCTATGGTTGCTCAAATGTAGCAATATTCAATGATTTAAGAATACATGTGTTCAACGACATTATATATGTATTCAATGACATTTTATGTATATTCAATGAATTTGTACGTGCATTCAATGAAATCATATATATATGTTCAGTAATATTATATATGTGTGCAATGTTACTATTTTATCCATTCAACGACTTGATATCTATGCAGTGCAATTATATATGTATTCAACACCGTTTATGTATGTGCAATAAATATATATATACATTCAATGAAATGTATTCAGCGACAAAATATATATCCTCCTGTGACGATCGAGTACGCGTTTGTTCGGCGGGTGCAGATGCATTCAACGAATTTAAAATATATGGTCAACGAATTATAAACCAGGAGAATGAACACAAACCTTTTGAGAGGCACAGAAGTAATCAGCACCATCTTTTCAGAGCGCTGCTTAGACCTTGCTAATGATCCTCAAAAATCTACCTGCTAGCAAGAGCAAAACAATTGGACTTTCGTGTGAACCCCATCAGGGATCAAGGGAAGATCCATGAGCAATGTGACGAAGGAGCCGAAGCAATGGCGTGAAAGATTTGTAACTAGGTATGACAGACAGGCACCTTCTCTGTTGTATGTGATGAGTGTAGAGGAATTAATGTTTATGTAGTATGCTTATTTTTGGGAAACAGTCAGGAGACGAGACTTGAAATTTTTTGATAAACTTTCGTTAACTATCGGTAAATTGTAAACAAACAAAAAAGAAATCGCCTAAACTTTCTCCAAATATTCCTGTGCAGATGCGAAGCGACAAATTCGTGTGCGGATGTTTTTTCACATTTTCGAGTGACACACTTTCGCAAAACTGGCTCAACCTCGCACAAATTGGAAAGGTTTCTGCTGCCTAGGTTTTTCGGAATAGCAGAAGAATAAATTTAGAGCTTTTTGCTATCTTAGCCTAGTCCTAACCTTGTCTCTCCACCATCTGCAATTCGATCCTCAGATTGCTTTCGGACATGTTTCGGTACTGTCTTTCATCCTAGAGTTCTTAGATTGAGGTATGCCATCAGCCTTTCATCATTTGAGTCATCATTTGGAGGTGATTCCTCCTGAAAAAAAATTACTTCCATTTATATTAGCGACTTGAAATTTGGATCACTTATTCTTGGGCATATCCCAACCCCCTTTCCCCCCAGGTGATCTGAGGTGCAAATGGTACACCAGAATTTTGCAGACCAGTGATCTATTCTCCTATAAAGCTAATATAAAAATTGAATGCTCCATAAAATGTTTGACAATACCTTCTGCTGGTCGCAAATGACCAAAGAAGGGTTGAGACTTTGTGCATATATTTTTTTTCATATTTATATGTAGCTTATGCATTTTTTTTTATGAAGAATTTTAATTGTTGATTTTGCTTCATTTTGAGGCTTTCTCGCGGACTACATTCTGTGTAAAATATTAAACAATTGGTCATATAGGTGACCAATAGCACGATAATCGAAATATAATCACTATCGACATTTTTACGCTATTTAATATGACTTTTCTGTATTAACATCATCAAGTGCATTCTTTTTGCTAGCATGGTTGAGATGCAATATTCATTCTCAAAAGCTGTAACAAAACATTCATCAAAATGTTGTGGATAGGGTTAAACGTGAGTGAAGCGGGCATAAGCTTCAATTTTTTTGGTTTTCTAATGAAGAAATACGTAGCCCCTATGCGTTACCAGTTCTACCAATTCCTGTGATAATAATTGCTTTTCTACTAACTTTGGTTTGACTACAGTAAACTCTCAAAATGGCTGACACTGTAAAAGGGAGGACACCCCTGATTAACGGGTAAATTTATTTTCTCCGATCGTCCGATCGTTTTCTCCTCAAAACGTTATAAAAACGTTCCAAAAAGGCGGACCTTTTATTAGCGGACAATTTTTTTTTTGCATCAAACAGTCGAAATCGTGTTCTTTTCCTCTCTAATTAGCGGACAATTAAAGAAAAATTGTGGACAGGCTCTAAACATGAGACATGCGTGGCACTTTTTCGATCATTTCTCACACCCACACATTTATTACTTGTAAAGACTATAGATCACATTTTGCATGATCAAGCTTTTTCTTCGCTCACTTTACAATTTTGTCTTGAGCATACAAGTGCAAGATCAGTTGCATCTCTTGGCCGTAACCATATTTTCTCTTTGATCATGGATGTACATCCATGCTTTGATGTAGAAAATAAAAGAGGTGCGTCTTAAATTATCTGTTCTTTCCCTTGTTTCATATCAGTCTAGTACCCATATTTAACTTAAATTTTACCTTTAACGTACCTTATTAGGGCCTGCAATCAAAATTAGCGCCGACGGCGAAACTCTCTAAAAGGCCGACACTTCTAATTAGCTGACACTGACCTCAATCCTCGATGGTGTCCACTAATTGGAGAGTTTACTGTATAGGGTTGTAACTGCTAAATTGAAGCATGATGGTTTGCTAGAATATTGCGAGCTTACAGTTTCACTTTTATAAGAAACCTTTATCAAGAACCTCAGAGCAAATAGTATGGGACAAAGGTGCACTGATGCGTTGGAAGTTTGGCGCTGTTACAGAGTTAGTTAATATTTGGTCCTTTTGAAGCTTCGTGGTTCCTGATGTTTGATGTCGATAGTTTCTAACTACTGCAACTACTGCAGTTAGTGTTGCCACAGAGGAAAATTTATACGAAAATGAAATATTGACCAATGATAGAGTTTACAGTTTTTACTTCACGATAGGCGTGTTGTGTATTTATAGAGGCTTTCAATCCCTATGTCCTAAATCATTTGCTATGAAATAAAATCGAAATATCACGTGTTGCAGTGCTCTACCGTCCATTGAACTATCAGTTTTGGTCACTGGCCCGAGGGAGGAGGTACTCGACCTGCGGTCCTCAAATTGAAAATGGACCCATGTTTAATGAGGCATGGTGAAATACTGACTATCTGTTGCTCAATCAATCCTGGCGCCGCAGGCAAAATTGTGGCAAATTATGAGCGTAGATTGCTGAAAATTTCCTTTCTACTCTGATCTTACTTTTAAGGTACTTTTGATACTTTTATGCAAAATACGACGAATAGTAGACCACGTTTAGGAAATGTAAGTGGGCCGTACCCGTCCTCAGTGGCCGCACGTCCTCATACGCCATATCCGTCAAGTCCCCCTCCCTCCCAGGGTGACTGTTTCCCTTGAAAACTGAGACCAGTAAATAGTAAGACACAACTGAGTCATCATTCATATTCTCTACATTTAGAGGGAGAGTCCCGTGTGGACAGGGAAGCAGATGCCGTTTTTGCCGTATGTCCTTTGATGCTGAATTCCCTAAATATGGCACATAGTTCCGATGGGTGGGATACTGATGCTACACCTATCTTGGAGCTGTTCAATGATATCATCCAGCAAGTATCACAAATCGGACAGGCTCTTGAAAGCTATGATTTACTTCACATTTTGTCACATCGATTAGAAGCTGCTATAACCGCCTTATGTTTCGTTGAATCGCATCACAGATTATGTCAAGATTCAAGGAGCAAAGTTACCACCTTACGATGCCATCTTTTTGGCATAAATGATGATCTTTGTCGTCGAATACTGATTGATCAGGATAGGAACACAGATGAACGCATCGCCATTTGCAGTTATGGGAGAAAAGAACAGTCATTCGAACCAGGCAGACCAAGATATATAAGGATACACATATAAGGATATATCAAAGGATATATCAAAGCATACACTTTTACATTTCCGTGAACTTGGTATGACATGGAAGGAGATTGCAGATACATTTATGGTTTCACGTTGGACGATAGGCCGTCGTGTTGCTGAGTATGGCATTCGCAGTATGACTGGCTTCAGTCATCTTTCTGACGAAGAGCTCGATTCTAGAATGAGACAGTTCCGATCGTTTTATGGAATTACAGCAGGACGATCGATGGCCGTAGATTACTTGCGGTCAATTGGTCTTAAGGTTCAGCAGCATCGTGTCACAAAAAGTCTTGTCAGGGTTGATCCTTTGAGTTCAGCTATGCGCTGGGCCATGGTAGTGAAGCGACGCAAATATAGTGTTCCAGGTCCAAACTGTTTATGGCACGTAGACAGCCATCATCGTTTAGTAAACTGGAAATTTGTTCTTCATGGTGGAATAGACGGCTACTCGCGCTTGATTGTATTTCTGCGCTGTTCAACCAACAACAGAGCAAAAACTGCGCTGGCCTTATTTGAAGAAGCAATCAGCAACTATGGAGTTCCATCTCGCGTCAGAACTGATCGTGGTGGGAAAAATGCTCTTATCTGGTCCACCATGGAATCGTTGCGTGGACCTGATCGAGGGAGCTATATTGCTGGGTCTTCAGTTCACAACCAAAGAATTGAAAGATTGTGGCGGGATGTATGGAATTACGTATGCAGTGACCTTTACTACACTTTCCAGGCAATGGAAGATCATGGTAAACTGTTTCTTGTTACTTACTTCCTGTTCTTTTTTCCTCGTATACTCTAGTCGCTAGTATGCGTACCCCCTCCCCCCCCCCTCGCCAATTAAATCTGCGAGATTTTTCCTCCCAGGATGTTTCCTCTCTTCTCTCCAACCCCCCTACGGGCTATCAAATTATGACGAGAGCTGCACCCTGTGGGCCCTCTAGTGCTGGATAGTCAAAATTGAATATGATTAGAAAATATATTTTCCACTATTAGAACAATGACGCATACCCGTTTCCATTGAGTTAAGTACAAAAATTGTACCGCTGTCCCAGCGGTACTTGACAATTTTTTAACCACTCCGCCTATTCCGATTCCACACCGGCAAATAGTTATTGAGAATTTTCCTGTCATTTCACCCTCCCGTCTATAAGCGAACAATAGGGTACTCGCAAAATACAAACATGTTTTTTAATGGACCGCGGGCACAGGGAAGGGGGACGTTGGAACCCTCCAACTTCGTGAAAAAGTTACTGTAATTCCTGATCCACCCATCCGTTGGTTCTGAAACTTTACGCGTGTTATCAAAATTTCCTGAGAAAACGTTTAACCTATATTTTGTTGCGGATGGGGAGAAAGACGAGGGTGTTGCGTGGCAACCATCTGTTCCTGAGGGCTCATTGGATGACTAAAAATTTACTGACCAGCCTATAAGAACCAAAATATTTGGGAAATTCGCTTTCAGTTTTCGGAAATCGTTTTCTCTCGCCAATTGGCTATGTGCATCCAAATTTGGTCGTGTTTGCGTAAGGTTCAGCTAATTTTTTACAAGATTTTTAAATTTTGTCATAATACCGCCATTGCTGTTAAATTCGCGACTTAAAAGGGGAATAATTTGCAGACCAGACCGTCAACGAGCGTGAAACTTATCATGTGACTTTGCATTATGACCATAAATAGGTGGACCATGTTTCATTCCTTTAGCTATATTGGAAGTACGTTTTCCCGAGGGAGGGGTGCCCCCTGTCCACTAAAAGGTGATTGTATAAAACAATACAACCTACTGACATGATACTACTTGGAAATGCTAGTTTAACCTGTTCCAAGAATCTAATTTGTTTTTTACGGTATCAAGAAGTTGAGTGTTTAACTTGAGAATATTGCAGTAAAACCTTCTGTAGCGAAAGCACGAATTTATTGTCCTGGCTCCTGTTCTAAGGTGAGCGCCTTATGCTTCGCTTCCGGTTTCCGTAAACTTCTAATAAATTTCGTAAAGCAGTGTATCGGTGTAAAATGATCTTGGCGTGACAATAGAGGCGTCAAGAATATGACCGGCAACTTTTTGTCTCTGGAAATAAGCTGTTGTAGTTTGGGAGTTACCTCCTTTCAAAGTCATGGAGAATTTTGACTGTCCGCTCTTGATTTGTTTCTCAAATATTTATTACGCATCACTTGTAGTCAGACCAGACCATGTGACATTATCCCATCGTTTCTGTCGAGTTATTCTTCATTGGAAACATACAAATACAATTTCTTTTTTTTTTTTGGCCAGTATACGTAGGTGTAGTAACAACCCTGTGGTGAACCACAGACTAGCTGTCACGCCACCAAGCATGGAGCGGCAGGCAAGAAGGCAAGATGTGGGCGAATTGTAAGCGCAGATTGCTGAAAATTGCCTTTCCGGCTAGTAACGTTGCCTCTACTGTTATAACTGCTAGATACTTTTATGCTGAATGAGATATAAGGTAGACCCATGTTTGACCCATCCTTAGTGGCTGCACATCCCGTCCCCTCTCCTCGTCTCCGTTAACCAACATGGAGGTTTAATGTGTTACCCATAATGTTTAAACAAACACTGTAAATTCGGTTGACGAAGTGAAGGTCTTCTCGAATTGTAGATTCGTTCTCGTTCGGTCGACGGTTCGAATCCCACCGTCTGCAACTGGTAAGTGCGAAATCCCTAAAGGTTAAGACGGGTAAAGAACGAATCTACAAACTCTGTAAATGTCCAGTTTCTAAGGAAAGTCATAGACCTTAAAAGCGGCCTCATATGACGTCACTGATCAGCGAATTTGGAGAATCAGAGGAATGGTGAAAAGTATCTTACTCTGAAGTAGCATTGAAGAAGAAACACTATTGAAGTAATTTCTTTCAATAAAAACCAGTAGTCATGCTTTCCCAAGATCTACCTGCATTATCATTTTAGACTGGTATATTGGTTCAATGTTGTATACAGTTGGTGCTTTATTGATTCAGAATGTTGTTTACGGAATATTGCCTCCAGTTTCTTACATCGTGGTTAGAACTTGTTCACTATGTTCAAATGGTTCAAATCATACACTCGATTTTTATACGAACAATGTTTATACGAGCTTGAGTCTGCATTTTGCGCTTAGGAGGTAAGAATAATTTAAGAACAAACACAGGCTGAGCTTCATCGCAAAATTTCCGAACAGCAACACTATTTTATTTTTAAATGATCAAATGTTGTAATGAAGCTAAGACTTCATGAGGCTGAAGTCAAATACCAATAGCCTCACAAATTATTCTTTTACAAAGAAACCAACTTTATAGGAAAATGGCTAAAATTGAAGCCAGTCGCCATTTTCTTGTGACATTGGAACAAATTGAGAAAAATTTTAAGCACGGTTGGAACTAGAAAATTACCATCGAAGTTCTACAGCCTATATATTAGCTGTTTTACAATAGAACGAAATTAACGGATTCTGAAAATCCTTATCTTATTCGTAGGTACCACACTGGGTTTGACCAAACGACGTAACAAACGTAAATGCGCGTTTGAATGAAATAGTGCAGGATCCCTGGATCTATGAAAACCTGCTGATTCTGCTGTTGATATGTGCCAGTGTGCAGGAGTTTGCTGTTGGTGAAATAGTTTCAGGAAGGCAAGTCGCTTTATATATTAAGTACCATGTTAATTTTGTAGGTATCCTGAATGTTGAGAATCCTATCCATATGCATATCCTCCACTATATCTACGTACCTCGCGTTAACCGTGTTTTCCAAAGCTTTATTCTTGGTTGGAATGATCATCCACTAAGAACTGAAAGAACTGGTCTCCCAGAAGAATTTGGTCCAATGGAATAATGGATGCGCGCAACCGCGGTTTACGCCACATAGCTGAATTCTACGAAGAATGGACTGGACTGCTCCGTGCCCTGCAGATTCAGACTTGCCGTACGTTGAAGTGCAAGACGTCGATGTTCATTTTAGTGAGTCTGCAATGCAGCATTTAAGCGAGATCAATCCATTGTCTTATTCAACTTCTTTTGGAATTGATTTATTTTTGCGTGCCCTGGATGCAGTATCACAGGAGGTTAATGTATGACGCAGGTAAAAAATGACATAGTAACTCAATGCTAAACATATGTTTTCAAATGGAATGGCCACATAATCGTCAGTCTTCGTGATACAGAGAAAGAGACTGTCTTCTACAAAATTTCAAATCTCAATGTTCGGATGGTTCGTTGGGACGTGCAAATTTTTATGATCTAGCTCTCTCGTGTGGTGAAGTATCACTTTTGAAATTAGGTTCGCTTTGACCTTATCTCTTTTGCCACAGGCTATAAACTCTGGTTCCAAAATGCAAAATCAAATATGCTTCCCAACTAAGCGAGTTTTCCTTAGCTTCACCTAAGAACATTTCGATGCAAAAGACCTACTTTATTTTGTCTTCTGACTTTGTCAACAGGGAACGTTTGGCCCACAAAACTGCTTAGCAGTTTATTTCACTTTGTGCAAATACGCCGTAGTGTAGCATGACCTTAATACCTACAGAGGGAACATAATAGCCTGCTGACAAACAAAGTTGGTAATAATACTATAAGGTCATTTACTTTTCTCACTGCAACATTGTTTTTACATGCCCTGTGGCCATCCCACAATGCGTTACATGAAAGGTCTGTTACAGCCACTAGTACGTTTGTGAATTAAATCTTATGTTACTTTGTTCCCATATAAACATTAAATGTAAAAGAAATTGGAAGAGCTCAAGAAAAGTAGAACTGTTTGTGGATAAACTCTGTGTCTTGTCTTGTCCCTATGCATATTACTTTCTTCTGTATTCATTACAATATAATGTATATACCATTCTATAGTTGCCATGTTGTGTTTATAATATGCATCTATATATTATTGTATCCACTTTCACACATAATGTCATTTCTTAAAGTAAGAGGTAAAAATTCACCTCCTCGTTCTTAGGACCCCGGCAGGCAGTATAATAATGCCATTTCCGAAAGATAGCGCTACTGCTTGACTCAGCATTGTTGTTATTGAAGAAGTAATTGTATTGTGAATTTGAAGCATGTTTTCGTGCAGTTACTTATGTTAGACTGCAATTGGCGGTATTCGTCGTCTTTTTAGCTCCGGCGATTCTCATAGTACATCCACCATTGCTCTTTCGATAATGTTTAAATGCCAAAGCAGAAGCAGTTTTTTGTGTGTCTCTCTCTCCTCGGTTGTCCTTGTAGCACTAAGTCAGTTCATACTTGCTCAGTGCGCAGTAAATGAAAGAAAACACACGTCAATAAGTCGTTTTCAAACTTTCAGAATGGCTTCAAGTCGCACATAACGTGAAACAAATAAGAGAATCAAGAGGAAACACAAGTGGACACAAATCGGAACAAACAAGGCTACCCATAAATACGGTCTAAATAAAATGCGAACACAGTTAACTCTCTGATTAGCGGACAAATTTTTTTACCCCGATCGTTTTCTAGTCAAAACCTTGTAAAAAAACTTTCTGATAAGCGGACACTTCAATTTGTGGACAAATGTTCTCGCACGAGATGATTGCAGTTGTGACTTTGCTTCTCTAATTAGCGGACAATTGAAAGACAATGGCAATGCACACTGAAAACAGATGCGAGTGACATTTTTTCGATCATTTTTTTTTTTCAGCCATTTAGTAGTTTTAAATTCTAAATCACCTTGTACATTATCTAGCTTTTTTTTGGCCCAATCAACAATTTTGTCTGGAAACAACAGGGGTAGATCACTGACATCTATAAGTCGTAACAACCTCCTCTATTCAACCTCTTTCTGGTGACTCCGTTCGTAATTGAGTTGTGTGACTTTTTGAAAAGTAAAGAACCAAGTTTGTCCTAGCTTCAGCACAACCTAATACCTTTAACTCAAATTTCACCTTCAACATACCTTAGTAGGGTTTGTCAAGAACCAGTTCTCACATTGCAAAACTCTCTAATAGACGGACACTTCTTACTAGCGGACACTGATCTCAATCCCCAATGGTGCCGCTAATTGGAGAGTTGACTGTAGTTTTACACTGATGCACATTCTCCGATTACACGCGCCAAGAAAACTATAAAAAAGCTTTGCGAATGAAGGGCAAATACTCTAGGGTCCCGAATAATAGGGGCTTGTTAGTAAACTGGGGGAGGGTCCTAATAAAAATAGGCGGGTCCGCAAATATTTCAAAAAAAAAATAAGCCGGGGGGGGGGCGGTCGGGATCTTAGAGTGCTGTGCAAATTTCGAAATAAACCTTTGCTAAAATCTTTGCTGAATATACTCATATACTCAAATATTGCAGATAGCCATTACAGTTGATTCAAAATCGGACTATATCGAAGCATGCATCTATCTCACATTTATTCAGCTATTCCCCGATACGTTTCCTTCAACTGTTTCTTGATGTTAATCGGCAGAAACGTAGCAACTCACTGCCTCCTGGGCTATTGGCCTACAATAAACTAGTAAATTCGCCAATATGGTATTTTGGTCCATCAAGAAGCACACTCGTGTGGGATTTTGGAAGAAGTCTACTACCACTGAAAAAAAGTATTTGCAGTTGCATATAATATGTACAAAGGTAAACGCAGTGACTTTTGTCCAAAGAGCCATTTGTGAACAAAAGTATAGCCATCAAGAAGCACACTTGTGCGGGATTATGCAAGAAGTCTACTACCACTGAAAAAAACTATTTGCAGTTGCATTATAACATGTACAAAGGTAAACGCATTGACTTTCAGCACGTCCAAAGAGCCATTTGTGAACAGAAGTATAGCCTGCTAAACTATAGTGAACTTGCAGCCACACGGAATCATCGCTGCGATTAACGCTCGTTCGAAATCTTCATATTCTGCAAGGGTTGGAATTTCCAACTTTGGGACGCATGTCACTGCTAAAAACGAATCACGTTCTTTGAGCACGACTAGGATCTTTCTGCGTGGGAGTAGGCGACATCCCGTGCAAAATAAAAGAAAATCTTCAAGCAGGTCATCCGAACTTTCAGTGATAAATCGCGTCACAAATTCTTCTGCTTTCCTCATTCCATTCTCGAACTCCACAGCAGCAAACACTGCATCGGGCGTAACACAACCTTCCGTAACGAACAAAGGGTGGAGTACATCGGGATGAGCTACTATCATATCTAACACACCTAGTGTTTCCAATCCCTTACGTTAGCTGGTCTAACACAAGCTTCCTCTTGATAAGTACGAAGTGTCCAATCATACTCTGAAGTATGGCCATCGCATTCTTGTCCTACAATGAAGCAAAGAACATCAATATTCACATTCATCCCGAAGCGTAAGAACGTGCATGGCTCTTTAGCATTTTCTCCATAAACATAAGATTCCAATCCATTTCTGTGAAGGATGCCCTTAGTATGAAGACGTTGCATCAACGATCTTGAAAAACGACATCGTTTTCCAACATCGTTACTTGCGTTGTACTGTAATGTACATAATTCACACGCACAGCACTCATTTATTGCTTAGCATTTCCCTTTGTCCTTCATTTATACGTTAACACAACATCATTTCAGTCAGGCACAACATCACTCACATAGTTCTTGCGCACTGGAAATTCTCCAATGAACGCCCCATCTCTTTAACGGTATCCGGACAGATGCCCACTGGGATTGTTGCTCACCGACAATTGCCCACCGGTCATTTGCTCTGTCACGTACACGTAGATCCGACAGTTGCTCACTGATGATAGTTGCTCACCCAACCAGGAAGTTGTGTCTGTTCCCAATGGTATTTAGTCAATTCGAATGCAGTTCAGTTTTTCCATAGCAAACGGAAGATGCAGTTCTGATTTAGTTCCGTAGATGCTGCATTGACTCAAGATACGAACAATTTCTAAACACATATTTCTGGACCACAGATAGCTATCATTCTGCACATCTTCCTCAAATTATCTCGAGAAAGTATTGGGAGATATTTTGTTTACAATTATTTCTAATTTTCTTTTTGTACTTTATTTTTAAGCTCTATATGATAACAAGCACAACATAACAGATTCACAACATTTGGAGGTGTTTACACACATTGTGACTCATATTATTTTTGTGATTCGTTAATAGATTCCAACTTTTTATATCATTTTGTAGACCATGAGATGAAAAAATAACCACACTGAACAATTTTTATCATTTTTTGGAACACTTTGGAACGTACCTGGGTCAATTTTTATCAAAATTGTGAGTATCAGTCGTCAAAAACGCTATGAATATGGCAAAAACTGCTTGAGTAGTTTATGCTTCGTTGAAAGTAATAATAATTCGGAGAAATTTAAAACAAACTATAAGAAAAAAAGCTTTAGTGGTTCAGATTTTATGGAAGTTTCTTATGCAATCTTTTTCGGAAATTTCACTTAAATTCTGTCATGTTATGAAACAGCTATGTTGGGCGTGTTTTGGTTGAGAGTTCTTTAAAGCCTACAGCTCATGGGTAAGTTTCAATGTTGCTTTGAAAGGCAATGCTTAGAGGTAGCTACTTTTGCACCTTCGTAAACGCCTACCATAACTAGATTTAGCATAGGTTCAAAATGTGAGAAGAGCAAACTTTTACGGTTTTCTCTGGGTTCGAAAATGCGAAAAAATTGCTCAAAATTCTGACCAATCTTTCCCTTTAACCTCTTGCTGTGCCTTAATTATACCTTTTTGGATCTCCATTTAAGTTTTATGAGTACCGTGAGCAATGGACAATTAAAAAACATGTTGCAGGTGACGAAATGCCTCAACGACGATTTTTCTTCAAAATGATGCAAAATTGACGCAATGTCAAACAGTGTTCCTCACAAAACGTGACGTTGAGGCACTTCTACGACCTTCCAAAGCCCATTTTTAGTTTATCGTACTCCTAAAAGATTGTTTTGAAGCACAGTATATATTTCATGGTCTAACAGGTACTTAACAGGTCCTTCTTAGAGGGGGGGGGAACCCCCCCCCCCCCCCCGGCAGTACATCTGCCAACAGAACAGGTTGCAATGAGTAAATGTCACAGCGAGCAAGTGTCACAGTGAGTAAGTGTCACAGTAAGGAAGTGTCTCGTGCACAAATGTCCGGTGAGCAATTGTCCCAGTGAGCATCTGTCACTGAACCCTTTTTAACGCCTCCCTTCACTAAGTCCGCCCTCAACGAGGAGAGTATCCAACGGGACCATCAAGGGTAATATGCAGAATACCAACTACCTGCCCTCTGGAGGATTTTTCATATACGACTTTAAGTGCATAAACATCCTTGCTATAAATAGTTCAAATATGAGATATGCTTAGCAATAACAGATAAGCTTTATTGAGAAAGGCTAAGCAAGATATGCTTCAATATGTTCAGCCTTCCGCAGAATTTTAGCCTCAATATGCCTCAAGTGTTGCACAAATAATACAAAAAACACACACTAGTACACTTTCTTCTTGTACGTCTACGAACTGCCTTGCCTTGGGCTTGCACTTTTTGGTCATTCTGGTGTAGTACATTTTCCTAACCGAGAACTGTGCTAATGGAAAATAGATCGAAAATGGCACTGACAGTATCTGTCCTAATAGAACATAGTTATGGTGGAGTTTTTTTTATAAACGGTGTAAACAGGAAGACAAACCCAATTACTTACACTTATTAGACAGCGCATATCACAATGACTAAGCACTTCAAGGAACTCGTCATCACTGTTCAACGAAACGAAGTCGGCTGGCGTCTTGGCGTCACAAATCTAAAAGTATTAAAAACATGATACCTCTATTTTGTACAATACTTCCTTGCTGTTAAGATTCTGCCTGGATATACGAGAAAGTGGTAACAGAAATATGCTCATCTATGCAGTTGAAAAAAAGATCCGAGAAGAATTGAAGTATTGCTGCACCAAAAAATTAACAAAGCAAGCTTTAAATCATACAAATGCAATTGATGATAGGCTATTGCCTTGTTCCAATTTGCCTTATAAGCTGCTGCGAGTGGAAGTCGAGGCCTCGGCCTCGGGAACATAACGAAAGCCGACCATGGTTAAATTGAGAATCTTGTCGATTGCAACAAGCTGAAGACCACTGAAGATGGTTTCTGGTCTCTTTAACATAAGGGGATTTGAAACATTACATTCAGAAACGGGATGGGTTTAGGGAGGGTTGGGGGGGATTTTTTTTTCTAGTTGCAAGGAGTTTGCTCCAAGTGTTCCAAAGATGCTCCCAAGAATTTTTTACGGGGGAGCATCCTTAGTTTGCAATCAAGCCATTTAATGAAAACCCTGTAATTCTAAAGTCGTAGAATCTGAAATCCTATGATATAAAGGCTGGCTGTTGAATCATATTTTTAGCTTCATTTATATTCAATCATATTAAGACTACCTTAATGAGTAAACAACATCCCAAACACACATGTTGCCACGAAGCATGATGATGCTGTGGGCAAAATATTTTAGAGAGGATTAGTACATGTGATAGTTAATTTTGCTAGAAATAAGATATTTAAACAAGCGCAAGGAAGGGCGTTTGCAAGTGCCCACAACACTGGTGATATTATCCAGCCGTAGAGAAAATCAAGCCTCCACGGGTTGACGACTCGTTTGACGGATCGGACTTGTAGGACTTCCCCTAAGGCCCCCTTTTGTGACAAGGCCCACTTTTTCGAGATTTTGCCAATTAGACCTATTTACAGCCGTCTGACTTGAACACGTTTTGGCAACGAATCCGTGCTAGTTCGATGCCCTCTAGCTGATTGTAGCAATGAAATCAGTTGATTAGGTCGAGTTTGTCAGTATTTCAGAATTATGATCAAGATTTGGGTAACCGCGGCTTAGAAAATAGGCTGAAAAAATGCAAAAAGTCTAACAATTAATGTCCACGATTGTAGGCGGATTTGTATTTAGAATGCTCAGGGCCGTATTTCATGGGGCCCGGGGGCCAGCTCACCCCCTGAAAAGCTTTTATTTGGTCAGGGCCCCTCTCCAAATTTTCCAATTTTACTTTTACATTCTTGTTGAAAGAATCCAGGCAATATAGCAGTAATAAAAATTGAATACATAAAAGCACGTTTACTTCGATACGCCTTGTCGCAAATCGTCATCATACGTTGCATTGTGGAAATAAAGGGTATCTGACATCCCCAGACGATATCATTTTAATGCCTACAGATTGGACATAATTGCCTGTGGGCAGCAAAATTGGTAATAACATAAGACCCTTCGCTTTTGTCACCGTAACATTACTTTAATGGGCACCCTGGCCATCCCACAATGCATTGCTTGATGACGATTTGCGAAAAGGTCTACTAAGATCGAAGAAAATCGTGTGTTTCGTCATAACTGCCCTCATAAACAGTGTTTAATCGAACCTAATGTGTATTAATCATAGATTTCCACAGTGAAAATGAGACAGGGCCGGCGAAGCCGGTTCCAGGGTCGTTCATCGTGTTAGCCACAACAAAAACAGAGCAAACTTCGTGTGTTGCCTCAATGTTCTTCACTTTCAATCACGATTTTGGTGCTTCTTTGGTACTTTGTTCTTATACTAAAAAAAACAACAACAACAAAAACGGTTTGTATCACTACCAGGATTATAGTAAAATATCAATTGACAAACCTTTGCAACACATGACGCCGTTGGACCATCAGCTAAATCCTCTAACTGCACGTACGCAATAGCGGTAGAAATATCTCCTGTGGCAAGATATTGGTAAACTGCTGGGGAAAAGCATTTTACGCCAATTCCCTCTTGGGCTATGGCATTAGCAAGAAGTTTGCCCACTGTTGACATTAGGTCCGAACCAGAGATCGACGGATCGTTATTAGGAATGCGACGTCCAGCATTTCCTATGAAAAGGGGTGGTAGCTCATCCGATCCACTTTCCAGCTGTTCAAACACATCTGTGTAAAACTGACGCAGCACTCCACCAGTATCTACTCCTGGTTGCCCTTTGTACATAATACGCAACCGTAAGCGTGGCTCAAATTTGATGTCTTTATACTATGCCAGAGCATCGAAAAGAATCAGGTCTGGATCTACTTTTATTCTCTTGAAGTCCTCGTTGACGAATTGTTTACTCAGGTAAGCTAACGGATCATCTATGGTCTCAATACGAGTTTCCTCCGTATTTTGACTGTCAAGAATTTCTTTCAGCAGCTGTTGGAAACAGGTTTGATCTTGCTGCTGCACTGATGTACTTGCATTCGACTGCGTAGGCGTAGAGAATCCACTGGATGGTTGTGAAGCGGCTGTTGACGCAGCAGATGTCGAGGCTGCACCAGATGATCCATGCTCCGTGTAACTTGATGATTGTTCTGTAGTTGCAGTACAGGTACGACGGGGACAAGCAGTAGACGTAGCTGTGTCCTGTCTAACGTTGTTTTCTGAGGTAACTTCTTCAATTTCTTCGCCAATCATCAGCTCTTTGGCTGGCACAATCAGTTGAACGTACAGCTTGCCCTGTCCAACCAAAGACTTAAGGTGGCTATAATTCCATTCAAAGCCTTCCGCTGCTGTGGGCTCTGATAGGATGTTTCGATTCGCTTTCATGAATCAAAATATATTTTGTGTCATAACAGGTAGGTGCTTTTTGAAAGCATGAATAACTGCTTTTCGAACATTTTCTTCCGAATCACCAGGCTTTACGTCAATGAAAGCCACATCCACTATGTTGTCTTCATCCACACGAAACTTCGCACTTTCATCATCGCAGTAGTCAATGAGAGCCACTTGGTACGTTTTAGGACGCTCCCGTGATTGGGAATGGCCTTGCGCGGGCAAAAGCCTATTCGGATGGTTCGGAACACTTGCTGATTTCCATTTTGTCCCACATGATGGGCTGAAAAAATGAGGAGACGTCGATCCAAAATCTGCTGCAACTGACGATGCTGCTTGACGAGCAAGTTGCTGGGTGCGTTGGAAAACAGTTTGTGTAGGTGATTAAGCAGATTGGCCACAGCGTGCAATCTCATCTCGGATAATTCGCCTTAGTGATTCTTCGTCTTGGTTTCCTCTTTCAGTCATTTCTTGATAGAAACGTCCTACAACATCAAAAATAGTGAGCTACAATCCTAATCGAAGTATTTGGCACAGAAGATATTTTGCAGCCAAAACCAAAAATGAATTCTTTATCACTTTTGCTTGTAAAAGCACTGTGAATCGCAAGTGCTTCAAGGAATTCTTTAGCAGGTGTTTAGCAGCCCTCTGTCTACAGTCCCAGTGCAGTTTCTAGCAATTTACGCTAGTAGATCGAATTCCACGTCCGTTGTTCTCTAAATTACGTGAGAAAATTAAAAATCCCAAGCCACGCCCTAAAACAAGCCCTATCACACCCTGCACATACTCTAGAAATGCCAAAACATGATTTTTCAAAAGTCAGAATTAGTAAGTCTCTCAAACAAAACCCAACCTGCCACCTTGATTTGCGGCTCGGTACTTGTCGACATATTTGACCTGTCCGCAGGGTTCGGTCTTTACTACCGGTTCGCCGGGTTTTCGTAGGCAATTCAACCGCTACATATGTTGTGTAGATAACTCACAGTTGAAAGAGCATATCTTATGTCCATAGTCAGAGATACCTCATAACTGAAAAGGCATATTGTATCTCCAAAAATTGCAGCCTGTGCACAGCAGAACCACAGTATAATCGGATCTCCATTCTTGGACGAAAATTTATTGAATAACTTATTTTATTGAAAGCATTTGCAGCAGGAATGTGTTTAGCTCGATATTTGCAATAGGAATATGTTTACGATATTTAAGTGATATTTGGGTTCATGGTAGCAAGGAGGTGCAAGTTTTTTTCATAAGAAACTCGTTTATAAGAAACCGACTAGTGTATCCTCCCAAAAGTTAAGAAACGTCGACCATGAAATATAAAAGCAAGAACAAAACTAAGAAACTCGCGAAATTTGCGAACAAGAAACGTTATTTTTGCTTCCCAAAATATGCAAACATCTTGTCAATAACAAACTTTTCCCGGACAAATCTCAAAAACTTCAAGAAACTTTTATTACTACCACGGGTGCTTGGTTTCTTGTAGATAGAAAAAACGCGTAAATCCTTGGTGGTAGTTAGGCACAGTTGCCTTTGTCTTTTGCTCGGATTTACAGCCAGCCATAATTATCTACTTCTTATTAAGAATATTAGGTGTACACAAACATCAATGTGTCAATGTGTATCATATACATCCGAATGGGTTTACATCGTGGAATACATATCATATACATCTGAATGGATTTACATCATGGTTGAAGTATTTTTCTGCCGTGTTTGTTTGGAGTAGTATTGTGTTGTTTTTTTTGTTTCTTTGGGGTTTATTTTGCAAAAAAAAACAATAGAAAATTTTAGACCAGCGATCAATGACTTATGCAGTCATTTCTTTTCACTGTATCTGCGTCACCAGGCTAGGTCATGCTTCATATTTGGCGTCCTTTTGTTTCATTTACTCGTGGTACGGAACATGATGAAAACGTGTATGCGTGCCAATATATTTTGACCGGGATTGTAGCTTCGAAATAGCATTGGTGTTGAGGTTGAATTATTGCTATGCAGCTCACAACCTTAATTTTTGCTTACAATAAAAGCAACTCAAGATGTTATCTAGGATAGTTTTCATTTTGTTTCGAAAGTGACCAGAAATTGAAAACATTGGCACATTGTATCTTTGTTTCTACCCGCTATGGATCTGCTACACAAACAATCTATTCTTGTAAAAATCCAGCAAACCACTGAAACAATAGAAGTATCTTCTTTTTGTAATCTCACTTTTGCCGAGGAGTCCTATCAACAATGCAGTTAGTCTACCAACAACCGACGCATTTTGCCAGACAACCTGTTTTTTCTAAAAATTTCCTTGATTATTAGGATCACTAAGCGAAAGAAAGTCATGAAGCTAGACGTGCCTTTTCCTTTCTCTTGTAGATGCCAAATTATGCTCATAAACGTTCAGGGGTTTTCAAAAATATTTGAAGATCCATTCACTTTCGAAATTATTCGGGTCGAAAAATACCTCACTTTTTAGCAACCCACAGCTATGCCGCTGACCAGCAGGGCAAATTGGGTAAATTTATAGGGGTTTGACCAGAGCGGTGAGTAACTCCGCGATTTTTTCCATGCTTACGCTCGGCAAAATTGCGCTAAATTTTCAGTGATTTTGCAGAGCGTGAACATGATTAAATTTTGCCTTAATCCTATTCAGGGCGGGGGGAGGGCGGGTCACCATAGAAAAATTTTAGAACGATTGCCAGGGGTGAGTGAAGCGTGCTAAACACGAGAAACTTGATGACTTTTTCTAAACATTATCGGGAAACACAAATATTCAGTCATTTTTGGTCAAACGTTTACCATTCAGGGGGGTATCCGCCCATTTTTGGGACGTAACTGGCCTAAATTTGCACCATTTTTTGCAGATTTTTGCAATTTTTGGAAAAAATTTGCTTTGGACGTGGATTTTTTTACTCTTTTTTTGAAGAGATGTTAGATAGGATTTCAAATACACAAAAATAGTGATCACTACCCATTTTGGTGACGAAAAATTGCGATTTTTACTAAGTTTGGTAAATAATTATGACGTCATCGAACATTTTTGCTGACGTCAGCAAAATAACAGGGGTATCAAAATTTTATTGATACCATTTGATCGAACTAAGATTGATGCTTCTTTGTGTCAAATGGTTTTGTTGATCTTACTTAGTTACAAAGATATGGCGAGTGGCGTGATACGACCACCCCCTCCTCTCGCCCCTTCCTGCCGTACAAAGTTTCAAAATGCCCCCGGCCGGAATAGGGATAAGTGGTTCGATTTGTTACAGATGCGGAGAAATATGCAAAACTTCGAGCACGCTAATAGGCCGTAAAGCAAATCTATCGCCATCCCTAATGTCTCCACGGAAGGTCAGCAGAGTTTCCGAAACGAAGAAAAGTAGTTGTCATGGAAAATGCGTCACTATTACTGGGAGAACTCTCTTTCGCCTTTCGGGTGGAATTTAAAGCGCAAAATGTTACCATTTTTGTTTTTTTCAAAATTTTCAAGCTGCATTAGTTTTTTTTTTTTGTAGATTATTGTGAAAATTTTGTATGCTATGAACCAATGTGCTATATATCTGAGAAACTATTTCAGTTACCAGGTGGCAATTTGTGTTCTGTTTTTCTTCAAAATGTTTCTTTCGTTTTTAGTAATTTTTGTGGGAGAGGAAACCTTGATCAGGTTGCAAGCATTATCCAGGAAAACTCTCGTTGGCCGCGTAGATAGAGGTTTGTCTAAAACTAGTTAACGTAAGGTTTTATTGAAATACATCAAGAAAACGTTTGGTGTGAATCTTCGGGAACATATACCTATCTACACATAAAAATGTCACCTGGCACGATGCTTTAAAAAGCGTTCTGCTGAGCAATCCACTCTTTCAGTCTCGGTAGATTTTGTTTTTGACTATCCTAGAAATCCTCGTTCATGTTGGGGGAGGCAAAATCACCGCTCTTCTGTGGCTGCTTGGCTGTCGAATGAGCAAAATATGATTTCACTAAATGACAGCAGAGAATGCATCTCTTTCCAGTGTTATTGCTTAGCTAGCTGATGTGGGAGGACTTTTTGCACTGTGATGACTTAAAGGCAATCTATGTCTGGTTGGGGAATATTAGCCGTTATTAATAGGTAGAAGTACGATTTTGGAACATGTTCCCTTTGAACTCGTATAAATTAGAAACGCCTGCTACTTAACTCCCACAACACAAGACCGTTTTGAAGTCCATTAAGTTCAATTATCTTTGGATTGATCAAAAAGAAAAGCAAAAATTGGAGAAATCAAGAACATCGTAAGAACGCTAAAAGGGCATACACGCTTTTTTTTTATAAGCACCAGTAAATCGAAAATGAGCCTCGGCGGTGCTTAAATTTTTTGCAATTCCAGCCTCAACTGGTGCTTAAGTGGTGCCTTTGTAAATCATCTATGAATTATCTAAATTGGTAAAAGCAAGGCTTCAAGTGAACTTGTCAGACTTTTGCGCTGAGCACACTCTCGTTTTTACAGGAAGTAGTACAATTATTGCGCTTTTGAATAAATCAAGAACGGTTTATAATGCTAGGGTTAATGGAGGGAAAAGAACTTAATTGAGAAAATACGTGAAACTGAGGCTGGGGTGGTGCTTACCTGGTGCTT
>JAOBRC010238576.1:0-14443 GCA_027575255.1 Scolionema suvaense | reverse complement strand
CCTGTCTTCAGTTTTCGGCTGGTGTCTGCAGTTTTCGGCAGGAGCGTTTCGAGCCAATTAAGTTGTTTTCTACTTCCCACTATCGTAAATAAATACAATATAGGCCATGCAACATTTGTAACCAAACATTGTATGCAGCACAGCGAAGAAAAAATATCAATATCCGCGTTGTGTAGCTACGACGGTCACATCAACTGATCATCGTGAGGAGCAGCCGCCATTTCCACGAAAACGGAACCTTCGGTGTTCAAACCGGGTTGGCGGTGCAAGCTCAATCCAAAACAAATGGTGAATGCAGCCTCTCGTAACATAACTGCATGTAAGAAGAGCAGACTCAAATGAATGAAAAAAAATTCTTCGGAATGATTGTGGAGCATTGAAATATCCTTGTGATATTCAGTTTCTCGATAAAGAACTGGCAGAACCAGGAAACGTTAACTCAGCTGAACTTTGCTTCACCAAAAGCAATCGTGTTTGGCTATCTCACCAACCTGGTGCACACAGCGTCCTCAATGAATGGCAATGGGATTTGTACTGCCAAACTGGGTACCAAGTTTATCGCAAATAAACAATAGATTTAATGGTATAAATGCCTACTTTCTTTGAATAGACACAACCCCCGTGTTGGAGAAACAATGGACAGGCTACGATTGGCAACATACTGCAGCCAATAGCCACTCACGATTGCTTTGTTTTGGGCTGCCGAAAACTGCAGACACCAGCGAAAATAGACTGTATGCAGTAGAATCCCCCGTTTTAATTCAGCATGTTATTCATCATCAAGAAACTTGGAAAAACATGGTTGCCGATAGCGACGAGCATGTAGATACCAAATATTGCTGGAAGTTCAGCCCAAACAAAAAGTTTCGATCTTTTACCGAAGGCATTCCATGCACCTAGTCTTTCAAAATGGCGCCTTATGCTGGATGAAGATGGGAACGTTCCGATCTTCGAAGAATATCACCTCTCCGCATCGTCAAGCATGCACTCCTCCCGGTAATATTTGCAGTGGAGAGGTGTATCTCATATCTCATTTCCTTTTCCATTCATTTACTGTTGTAAATTTGAAATAATCTTCCTTTATTTCCTGCCTGCCGAAAACTGCAGACTGCCGAAAACTGCAGACAGGACCCTATGTTTCTCACTCAGCGCCGTGAATATATTCCTTTTGACACTGTCGACAATAATTTTACCACGACTATGGATTGTAGAAAGATTTATGTCATACAGAGAGCAATTTCTGTACTCAATGAATAAAACCGTGAAGCCTCCTACATCTGCAAAAGTAATCTTTGGTATTTTTAAAGTACCTTATCCCAATTTGAGAGGCCTTTTTCTGTAGAAAATGGCCATAAAAATTTTTGAGGCATAGTCCATCTCAATTTACGCCGGATATTTTTCCACAATACCATCACTTAACACAGAACAATCTCAACTTCAGCAAACCAACTATGACACATTGCATCTTTTCAATTGGGCATATGGCTCAGGTTTGACATACCAGAGCCCAGTCTTCGCACACAGTGCAAACAATAGAGAAAGTTTCCACAAAAAAATAAGCAGCATATAAATAAAGTTATTCTGCTTGCTTGCAAACAAACAAATCTTTAAATCGATTAACTGAACCGAAGTTTGAGTAACAGCAAATGTGCAAAATACGACCATTGCGGCTACGATGAAGATTACTTCTTTTCTTTCGAAGATGAAAGAAGAATCCCTAACTCGTATCCCTATACAGTTTTTAGAAGTTTGGAAAACAATGAGAAAACATCACCATAGTATGTGAGGACAGTACATAAACATCCAGAGAAATTAATACAGTCATGAGCAACAAGTCATCACCAAATCACGATATTAGAACAAATGGGTGCAAGAAACTGTCGCAGGGCGTGACTGAAGCGTAAAAGAGTCATAATAATATCAAATTTGAACACACCCCAGAAGCGGGCAGGTAAACAGGTAAACACAAGGTCTACACCATGAGGATGCTAGCATAGAATCACTTGAGTAAACAACTGAGATTGATATGCTATACAACATATTTCCTAATTGGTTTCTTAGCTTTCTTTCTAATCCAGCAATTATGCCTGAGTAAGAACTTGTAACCATCATTACTTGTGAGGGTAAATTCATCCACTCCTTAAAAAAAAACGCTCTGTAGCACATTGAAACATGAACAGCATAGTGGTAAAGGTTTTAGAAAATTTTGCAGCATTCTGATCACCAGACTGTAAGTTACGACCAAAGGATCGTGGATAAGGTGTCAAAATTTCCATATATCTATCAAACAAACCTAGTCATGAACTTGCGCATCACCTGCATTCAGATATTCCACTTTGAGCCAAACTAAATGAACCAGCGCTGCACTAATCTGGACATATTCTTATTTACTAAAATATGTGAAGACTAAAAACCTTTTTTTGATGCAGTTTCGGAATCAAAACATCAGCCCAAAGATGGCAACCGATGTGAAACATCGACACAGTAACGGTATTTGAAAGACTTTGAAATAAAATATTTGGCAGGAGAGTGGCATAGCTCTCAAGCAGACAAATCGAGGCGAGTGATGATACGCAAAGTGATTTTAGGTACAGGGCTCTTATGTAGATTCTAGGCGAGTGATAACAGCTCTCCACAAACATTTTACAAGGGTGTGGAGGCGAGAGATAGTGATTCCTCTCCCGAAGCCTGGCCCATTGACCCCATTCACTTGAAAATTGGGACAAACTTGTGTAAAGGTTAGTGCACGTGTGTGCTACGTTTCAGTACTATAACAACGTGCATTTTCGTATTACTGCCTCTCCACATGTCCCCAGCACCAACAAGCCTGGGTGGAATAGGGTTTCCCCAAGATAGAGAGGGGGCAAGGGGTACCCCTTCATGGAACAAAAAACGCATTTCTCTTCCATCCAGAAAATTTCATTTGAACCCCAATCCTGCGTGTCTGCATTATACATAGATTACTTCAAGAGGAAATTTCCTGCCACAAAATCAGAGGTGATTTCACAATTGAGGCTATCTCAACTGAAAATTGTCCTGAATCCTCTATTCTGCATGACATCCAGACTGGAACGATTATTGGTAGATCCATCAAATGAATTTTCCCCATCAATCACAGACATGGAACTGGCCCAATAAATCTGAGCCGTAAAAGTGTCATCGAGTGTCTCCTGATGGGCCCACCATGGCTGGGCCCGTAGGGCAAAATTTTGAAATTTCGGTCCACAGGATGCCAGAAAACACGCTCTAAATGATCTTAAATTGCCAAACTATTAAGAAATATTAAGTTTCATCTAATACTGTATTAGCCTTTAGTGCATTAGCATCTCCGCGTGAATTTCTGAAATGAACGTAATGCCCATGAATTTGGACCGAAAGTTTAGGCATCCAAAAACAGAGGTGAACGTTACTCTGCGTACTGAATACTGAAATGCAGACTTGAGCACTTCATCAAAAAGGGCCTATTAAAAGATCACACCATCATCAGAACCTATACTGGAAATTTATTCACATCGGCGTACAACATGCAACAAATTCTAGTATCACCCCACCATAATCTACCTCATCCAGTGAGCTGGAAACTGACTTCTCGGCCTCAGTGAGCCGGAATTCCGGCTGGAGCCGGAAAAGTTCCATGTCTGCAATCAACACGTGGATACCACATGTTCTAATCTAGTGCTTTTCATAGACTTGAGGGAGTGCACCACATCAGCAGCACATATGGTACGTTTTTTCCAGCCACTTTCGCGTACGGCCCAAGTTCATGAAAATATCGAGTTTCGAAAACACAATTGAAACTGAATTGAAATTGAAATTTTGCAGAGCTGTAGTGGTTCTGTTAGCACCCAGATAGCATTTCCTAAAGAACACTATAAACAATACCCAATGCGGTTAGAAAAAAAATACCCTGGTCACCTATTTGATTTCATACCACATGCCTGCAAGAGGCGTCATACACACAAACGAGAAACATGACATACCTGTGCATGATAAAGGGATAAACATCGCACTTTATGAAGAGGTATGAGCACTTTGAGTAAAAACTGTTTATGTTCTGCCTTCAGTGGTAGAGCAAAACCATTAATAATACTAAAAACAGAAAGACAGCAATGTATTAAGTTGTATAATTAAGAACATATTGGACAATCTGAAAATCTTCAAGCATAATTCATTAGCGAATTTGAACATTTTTGTCCATCACTTATCTGCTTCCAACACTATTCTCTAAGCCTAAAGTTACATTATCAAAGTTTAAAAGTAGGACTTGGCATATCAGCTAATTATTTGTTACACTGGGAAAGCAGCAAAATTCACAACTTTCATGAAATACGATAATTTCCCAGTATTGCACTCCACAAATGTACACGGGATGAGAAGAAGTTATGGCTAGCTCATGAATCATAGGAAATTATGAAGTCAAAGCTCAACCATGAGACAAGTCAATATTTTGAGAGCAGGAATCAGATAGATAAGACAAAATGATCTCAAAATCGATCTTGCCTAACCACTCAAGAAAAACAACACTAAATTATGCAAAAACACCACACACGTGGGTGAGTCAGTAACACTGCACATGAGTTGCAAACGCAAATAAATGTAAAAATTATGTGCAGCGTCATTTATCTGAACAACGGAAAAGCTTACACACCTTCCTAATATCTCGAGCAGTTCACCAACCCCATTGAAATGTTCAGTCTCATAAATAAACCTAGAAGAAATAATACGCAATGCCTCTCAAAATCGATTACATCACCAGACAATGAAGGTTCTTCATTCATAACAATAGACGGACTTATTTATCCTTGAGCGGTGCCAAAAAGTCTGAGGTTGAATAAACTTATGCAAGCAGATAAATATTCACCATAGTTCCACATAAAGAACATAACAACATCTTGGAGCCCCATCGATCATTAAGTTCAATACAGAATAGTGCAATGATAGAAGCCTCTCTACTACCCATTTTGTTGTCCTTTTGGTACAAATATTTACATTACTGCAGGCATTTATCCAAGAACCTTGAGCTACTTTTGTAGATTCGTTCTCTGCTCATCGCTTCACTATCACTCAGTGCTAGGTTTTACAGAGCCCCTACCGTCAACCAAGTTCAACCTCTAGCTACCTCCGATTTTCATACAAAGATTGAGTTTTTATCATTTTTTTGAGGTAACCAACTGGAGCAAGCCCAAGGGGGTCGCGGGCAAAGCCCTGGAAGCTGAAGCAAATTTTCGAAACCTTTAACTCGCAAAAGGTGATACAACTCTGGAGAAAGTCTGTTTCAGCAAAGAACACAAAACACTTGAAATAAAGCAACACAAGAGGGCAACCACTGTGGAAATTCATTGATATAATTTTCCAGTACATAAATACTTGCTTTGCATCATTTAACAAAATGAGATTGAGTTTCTAAACTCAATCCAAGATTGAGTTTCTACCCTCGTTTTCCGGTGATAGAAAAGTGCTTGGATAAATTCCTGACTTCCTTCCTAAAATTTACCCTGATCACGACATGCAACCATTCACGCGGAAACACAACCTGTTTCAGATGTTAATACATATAAATTTGATACTTGAAGGCAAGTTTGCTCTCAAGATTGCAGGATTTACTGGGGAAGAATGCGGTGTAATCAAAATATTTGAGACACAAGCTAAACGGATTCTTCATGCAAGAAGTAGCCAAATGATAGACTATCAGGCTTCCCCAAAAAATTCCTGGGAGAACAAGAAATCATTCTCATTAATCATTCTTGTGTAAACGATCTGACCGAAAGCTTCACGATCATAGCTTGCTCAAGCCTGCATCGGAAATGATCTCTAGTTGGCCAACCATTTTTAACTTATTTGATACTAGTAGTGTTCATTCGTGCCCTAATGCATTCAGTGCACATCCTCTGTTTGAGTCAGGGTTTGAAAATTAGAAAAAAACTGAGTGGGTCCGGTCGGACCTACAGTTGGTCAACTGGCCGGGTGGTCAGACAAATTTTTGCCAGGTCTGACTGAACTGCCACTTACCGTAACCAAGAACGATCACTCGCTACAGCGTTGTTCATTGAGATAAAAAAAACAACAATCCCTTCTTCAGCTTGAGTGAGTGGCCATGGACAACATTAGCGAAACAGTTCTTCCTACCGAAGGAAGCAAGTGGCCGACGGGACAAAAATGAGAGCCACAAGCACCTAAGAGAAACGCTCAATGCATGTTAGTATGGCCACAGATGTATGACCATTGCTTACAGCAAAACCACAGGACGAAATGAGTGTTCATAGAAAAAAACTGTGTTCTATTTTGATAATTGCACAGAATAAGTAAAATTAAAGAAATTTCAGTGATGATTGATTTTCTCTATTACTATTTTTGCAGTCGAAGCTGTATCTATGCTCTTGTTAATACGGAAGAATGCACTTCTGATGGTCAAAACGAAGAAACGAGAAGATATGAGTGTTCTTGATCGAATAAAGAAAGAACTGAATCGCAAAAGAAAACATGTCTAACCATTAAGCACATGAAAGAAGAAGGAATGTGGACTCGACTGAATAGAGAAAGGAATGCTTTTTACAATTAAACCTCATCCAGCCGCACAATTCTACATAAAAGACGAGACGTGGCTCATTGCAATGCGCATAACATTATATAATTAATTGATTTTGCAAGCAATACCATTGATAAACTTTAAAAGCATTATTTAACAATGCTGGTTTAAATTGACACACACAAAATTTAACTTCCTGGCAAACGATAGATGGGGGACATCGTATCGAAAAAAGATGATCTGCCGTAACTTCCTGCCATGAAAATAAAATGTGCTTGGGGGAATTCTTATCGCCAGACAACTGTCATCGGTTTCGATTTCCAAATCTTCCTAAATGAACAATCTCACGGATACTATGTCTTTCTCTGCCATCAGTTATTTGTCAGAACGAAAATGATAAGTCAGGAACGCCGTGTTTATATAGACACGTGTGGTGACAGAAACGAACAATCAAACATGTGCCGATTAGGAGCCCATTAAAAATGTCAACTACATCTGGTAATCCAAACACTGTTTCAGATAATAGAGTGGCGTGGATGCAATTTGTTTGCAGAAATTACTCACCTGCTAGAGAAGGAGGCACAGGCAACATGGTCTGTATCCCATGAATGTTTTCCAGCGCCAACGAAAATTCATTTGAGCAAAACAAGGTTTGTGTGAACGATCGTTTCGTTCATGCAATTTGGGGAAGCCTGACTATGGCTTTTCACAATACTAGTCCTGCAATTTCCTTACGACCAAAATCCAGCAAGAACACAACACTGAAACTGTTTTCTATTTAGCACTCTAATCATTCCCACCCTTTTCACCCAGTCCCCCCCCCCTTCTTAAAGGGGGGCGGGCTCACACTAAAATATACTCATGAAAGATCAATGCAAACATTTATGGAAGCCTATGCAATACCTTGTTTTCTCTCTATACAATTGCATTTTGAAATAAGAACAAAGAACTTTATATCTTATATCTCTTGAACTTAAAAAACAGAAATAGCTTGTATTACCCACAATTTTTCACTGAAGAACATGATGCACAATGATTTTCAGTCAGGCCTGATCATAACGGTGAATTTTTGTTACCTAACTTGATGGCAGAGAGATATTCTAAAATCTTCATGTTAAGATATCGAATAGGTTATTGACATAAAGTGATCATAGCAGAGTAGTACCATTATGACAGCGGCTCACTTTGCATTAAGTGAAGGAACAAGAGAGGCACTGAATAAATTAATCTCCAGCCTGCTTGAGTGGAAGCTAGCAAGAAAATTCATTGACCACATGCACTCTGACACGATCAGTCGGAGCATGAATAATTCACAGACTCCAACGGTGACCGTGTAATCTTCAATCGGAGCTGTTCTAGTCAGGATAACACTATTCATCGAGTAATCGCTGTGAAAAGGATATTGTGAATCAAAAGAGGGACGAGCTTGCCAGAATTACTGGAATTCCCACACCATCCTTCCCAGCACGATTTGTAACCGGGAGTGAGAACATGACGAGAAAGAAGAAAAGTCCATTTAAACTACTTCTACAATGAAGTAGTCTGTGAACAACAAGAGCTCTGGAAAGTGACTAAAATTAAGAGCAGCAGAGGAAGATAGCGTTACTTCTGTCTGTCAAATAACTAAGCATCTAATCTTCTACGACCAAAAAAATGTATGATGCAGTTTGAAGTGTCGACAGAAATTGTCAGGGACTACCTTTTACAAAATCAAACAGACCATAACAACTGGTGGTGAGTTGTCACCCATGCCAGCTTCAGAGATTTAAGATTGCAGGATATTGTAACTGAAAGAAAGCCCTAGATAAAGTCAGGCATTGCGCAACATCCAGTGGTCATTCCATGCTCAAGCATGCAAACCCTTTATCAAACCCTTTGCAGTGTTCTGTACTGTAAAAAAGATTACAGCAACTCTGTCAAAAAAATCGAAATGCAATTAATGAACATTTGGCAACACATTCCCTTGTCAATAATACACTCCAGAACCTGAAAAGGGCAGTCAGAAAATATATTGGAGCATAAATTGACAAAACGGCAACTGAGCAAGGGAGTATGATCCACTCACCTTAAAAATATGTGATTTATTTGTTTGCGGATGTATGCACGGAGTCCTAGAAATTTGCCGTATATTCTGTGAAGCACTGTTTTTAGAAATTCTCGTTCTCGTGGGTCTTCGCTATCAAATAGTTCTAGCAGCTAAAACGAAAAAAACCACATCAAAACAAGCAGGAGAAAAATGAAGCGAATGTCAGCTATTTGAAAAGCTATCATCCAAAGCTTGCACTCCAGTTGAAGCCAGATACTAACATATAGACTATCTGTGAAATGCATGGGAGAATGCATGGGATTGTTAGTCTGTCAAGGAAAGAACTGAAAATGGCTATTGACATTCTAGGACAGAGGAAAAAGTTTACAATTGTACGCTGCGCCTTTCTCAGAGTCGTACCTGAGTTGAAAACATCCCTCGGAATTAGGATTTTTTACCAGCAGCCTTTTTTTTGCCACCATGAAAACAAAATGCAATAGGCTTTGGGTTAGGCAATGTAACTTCTATATCATCTTCTTTGTGTCTAATCATCCCAATCTTAATCAAGAAATGCTAATAAAATTATTACATCAGGCACGTGTGTCATACATTGACTTCTTTGAAGGAATTCTTGCGTTATATGTTCGGAAACATGAAGCTGGATCAATGAATAAAAAGAACCGAAGTAGACATGGTTTAACAAAGTAGACATGAAATTTTGTTGGCAGCCCTTGGGCGGTGCTCTTATTGTTATTAAGTCTACTCAAATGTGTGCCCATGGTGAGCAACCAGGTGGGAAACCAATTAAACAATGGAAGTGTGCAACAAGCAAATAGCCGTAGTTACACTGAAGATTAGCTAAGGGTTTGGATTAGCCTAATGCTTACGTCAGACGCTAGCTAAACAGTGTAACTTCGGTGACTAACTAGAGTTGTTGATTAGCTAGACCGGATTAGCTAATCCTGGCTGAGTCAATCGAAACGATTGGCTGACGGTAGTCAGTTAATCTGGGCAGTTAAGCTAATGTGTCACCGATGTTACATACAGAGTTGAGTTCAGCTTGGCAAAGTACCCGTTTCAGCTAATCTTCGTAGTTACACGGCATTAGCTAGATGAAGCGACGTAAGCTAATCCAAAAACTAGCTAATCTTGCAGCGTAACTAGGGCTATTCAAAGACCTAGCACAGCCATGATTCTGCTCAAAGAAGAAATGAACAGCCAATGTAATCACAAATGATACCAACACACTGTGATGCTGCTATCATTGTAGTTTCCAGTATTGTCTCTAAACATTAGATGGCTCCAAAGTATAGTCAAAGCCAGAGTTCAAAATGGTATCTTCAGTCGTGAAATATAGTTAGGCCATCAGTCATTTTAGATCAAGCGCTCACAGAAAGAATTTTTTCAATAAGAAATTGATTGAAAGGTAAGTTCGGGCGTGTTTCGGGCAAAGTAATGTTACATTATTTTCTTAATGGCATTTACGACAGCAAAGTTGAATACCGTCGTAAATTCCGAGGGCTGTGGAAACATCAGCAACAACGCATTTCCACTAAAAGAACCCAAATCAAATTCAGGGTGACTTCGTGTTTTGGGGGCTGCAGAAAAAGAGAAACATAAATCGAGATAATTTAACACCGGAAATTCTAGCGCACAGCCCCAGTGAAAGACATGCTTACTCACCTGTAGTACAAACTTCTGGTCAATGTATTTCTTTGCTACAGTGGGTTGAAACTCTGGCGACTCAAGCACCCTCAAGAAGAACTCATATACCAACTAAAATGAGCAGAGACAGAAAGTGGTTCAGTTACATGTGCTACATGAATTTCTCTTGACAGGAGCAATGGTAAAAAAATCAAATTCAGCATGACACTCACTACTCATTCTACACCCATTGAAAGTTGCAATTGTCAAACGCGATGCTTAATATACACAGGCAAATACATTAATTTCCCTATAAACGCATTAACTTTTAGCTCATATAAATAATTTTTTGAGACCTAAAAAATTGATCCATTTTGTCAATCTTGAAACCACCATAACTTCTGAATGAAAGAAGCCAGAGACGTCGAGCTGAGGCCATTAAATGGACCGTTTAATGGAACTTATAAAGGGCGTGCATTTTGGGGGTTCTAGCAGCAGCAGAGTTAGCGTTTGAGCAAGCATAGTCAAAAAAGTAGTATATCTGCGTATTGTAACGTCTAAGGGTCATCTTCATTGTAATGTTTCCATTTGCAACTGAAGTTAGTTTGACAAGTTAGTTCTTGCAGACACTGATGGTGGCATCTTGTCACCATGTTGTACCATTATCATAGATGAGTGCTAAACGGATTCCACTAGACAGATGTCTTGCTTGGACTGATCTGTGGAACTGATCTGATCTTCAAACGTCAAGAAAATGATTATCCAACATTTTTCTTTTTGCATATTTCCAGTTCCGTTCACAAGCGCAAAGTGTGGTCTAGAGTTCGCTGGATTCAGATTATATTGTTATATGGGATAAGAAAGCAGAAAATAACTTATGGTGAGAGTCCTTAGGCCAAGAAACATTGATTCTCAGAATAGCGTGACCTGACTAAAGTACAAATGTGCCATGCGGATTTTTTATTTTACTTTCCAAATTTTACAACCAAAATGCGGGTGGTGTCCTCAGCGCTTTTCGCAGTCGCCTTCCATTCAAACCTATAGCTAGTACCTCATGCTTGCCAACGCCTGATCTTACGTGATGTGTACTTAACTTTATCTCATAAACATGTCTAGAGCTCTGGCTAATCAGTTAAAAATGATTGATCTTTTACATAGTGCCTTCTTTCTTTTTGCCCTACTTCCAGTTCTTCTAGTGTTTTCTTCATTTCTAGCAACGGAGCTTCTTTCCCACAATGTTTGGCCCTCGTTCTTGTTCAACGGTAACTGGCCTAGGAATGTACGCAGCTCGCTTGCCATTATGGAAAAGACGAATTTACTGACCAGATATTCACTCGATTTTCAATTCCAAACCAAAGAGACGTGAATGGCAGAAGCCCCCCAAATACAGAGTTCACAAAATATTTTATTCAGCAAAGTATATTTTCTAGACCCAGGCAATTGCTATCAAGAACAGGCTTTTATTTCAAATCACAATTACAGTCGAATTGCTAATGACTTGTCTCGGTATCGTAAAAACAATTAATTTGTCTTGATGAAACACGCAAGAGTTTGTGCGGCAATAAAGGTGATCTTATCTGGCTGGAATGCAATGAATCTGGAAAACGAGTCTTTCCGAGGTGGTAGCTCAACAGTGAACATCAGCCGTTAACGGACAGACGAGTATCATTTGGCAGTTCTACAAAAGGCAACTATGATATTGGAAAACATATAAAAGAATTTTTTCTCAAAGATCCACAGGATGATTCTTTGTTGATAGTCAACATTACTCAATTAGAATGGAAAGTACCTGGACAACAGGGCTATATGTGTCCATATGATGTATGGTTTATAGATACTTCATTTATATGGATGGGATCTAGCACTACCTGAATAGTTGATGAACTGTTGTGAGTGAGGACGTCTCTTTGATCGAGTATATTAAAGTATGGAAAAAATTTAATTGGAAGAAATAAAATATGAAATACGGTAAATCCTGTCAAAAATAGAGAAATACGGCCTGAAATTCATGGTGCGCGCGGTTTATGCTATTCTGACAATCAATTTTCCTTAACCTTATTGATGCTTGTGGAACTTAAGGGAGAGGTAGGTGGGAAGGCGATATTTCAATTTCAAAGTTATGATAGTAATAGGCTCCAGATGGTTAGTGCTAAAACAGAGAAAGTGGAAAAAAATCATTTGGCTCAAAACGCCCCATCCAGAAATACTCCCTCTGTATGAGTACTTAAAACATACTGTTTAAGGCAGAGTTGTGCTCTAGATTTCTTTTTGCCATCTAGAAGATTGACTTTTATCTGTAGACTGAAGCAAATGCAAGCAGAGTGTTTGCAGAAGATCCAAACATTTTCCCCCTTTTTTCTTGGGGGCAGGGGGGGGAGGGGCTTGATATTTCATTCTTAAAGTTCTGATAGAAATTGGTTCTAGGTCTCTTTATATCCTGCCGTCTGAGCACTGCAGTTAAGGAGTAAACACAGACATTTGCTAATTTATGCTCCTTTTTCAGCATCTAGGAGTGGAGAGTTGTCGCCACAGGGAACAAAGAAGATGAGATGTGGAATTATAAACAATGTTGCTGAATAATGCGGCAGACAAAAACTGAATCTATCATATAAAGCATTTTAAGTCACAAGAACACACCCATGCTTGAAACTCGTATGGAGATGAACACACTATAAACACTCCTGCATTGACTGATAAAAACCAAATAAGCGCCAATCAAATTTCTTGATGTTGGCATACTTAATGCTACCTAACAGATCTTCAAGTAACAATTGGACATGGAAAACGTTTTTTTTCTGTAGTAGCCACAAGCTACACTAGCAGAATTAGATTCTCCCTCACTGCCATCTTGTTTCAATTATCTCTGCACTATAACCACAGTCACCTCTTCTTCCCATGTGCCGTCATACTCTGCGAAGATCATGCCCGAATGTTTTTGAGGAAGGCCATTTGTATAAAGAAAGCAAATAAGCACTTGACACAAGCCCGAGATGTATTTCATTTCCTTCACAACCTTTCGAAGGGACACAAGCAAAATGAATCGGTCAAAAATTGATGCCAGCAGCACACACTGAGGCCATCTAACAATGTGTTTGAGACAATCCACCCTGGTGAATTTTTTACTTGCTCACTTGGCCGATGTCAATCTTCAGCACACTCCCTGTAGAGTGAAAGAAATAGCGAAGCAAGTGGTAGGTAATATATGTCATCTTTGAAGCATGTACAGTTCCTTTGTCATATCAACTCTATTTGGACGGGCTTCTGATAAACATTAAAAGGGGGCAAAATTGCCTCCTGATTAAAATCTAAAATACTGAAGCTATTTTTGAAAGTTAACTTGGAGAAGGGGGGTAAACCTACCCTCCAACCTTAATAGGGTCAACCATGCCTCACAGGAGATGGACAGCTTGTTCTTGTCAGTTCGGAATGCAGCTCTGCAAGCAAACAAAACGTTTTTCCTGCCTCCCGCATGGAGAATTTTTTTCCCGTCTGGATTTAGCGCATTGACTATGAAGAATAAAATGATCAGCAAATTTCAAAGGAACAGAGAATAAAAAATTTGTGAATATTATTCGACGCAAGTTAGGAAATCAAAAACCAGGACACATCTTCGCGATAAGATATATGTATCCGGAACGTAGTGACACACAAACGACGACATACCACAGATGACCAAAAAACTACTGTATGAAAAACATAACCAGCTACATGTTCACACGAAAACAAAAGATAACTATTTTTGGCCAAAAATAATGATGCCCAGATCCAACAAGATCTCTTTCAGATATGATGCATGAACAACTCATAAATACAATTCCAGTTCACTTCATATACAATACTGACCAAAAAAGCAATAAAAAGTAATATTTCCAGATCATCCTGAAATAGGTCATTTTTCTACCACACCTAAAGTGAACACACTCAAAATGACCACACTCAAGACAAACAAGTTTTCCCAGATGCGAAATATCCTCCGTACAACAGAAAACTGAATAGATCTGAAAAAATTTTTGGAAAACTTAAAATGAAAAATTTTTAGACATAAATGGTCACGCCCAAGACAACCAAGAGTTGTCCCAAGTACGACAATAGTCCACATAAAAATGGCTATAAGGTAACCAAGCTAAAAAACCTCTAAGTACCAGGTTAATCAGTTTTATTGGCATACTGATTCTTATATTCCTGAAAAGACTTGGAAATGTCCATTTAGAGGTTATCACAGGAGCACCGTTGACAACCTTGAGAGG
>JAOBRC010238465.1:0-11460 GCA_027575255.1 Scolionema suvaense | reverse complement strand
AGAAATACAGAAGTATTGAAGCTTGATTAGAGAGTTCATAATAGTAGATTAATTGGCCAGTCTAAGAGATAGAATTCACGAAATATAAAGTTTTTGAGTTGAATGATCACAAGTGATGGCTGAAAAACTCTGAACCTGAAATATTTCAGCTGTACCACAAGCAAGATGCAGTTCCTTTCATGCCAAATTTTTCCTTTCACGGCAAATTTGTTAAATTTTTCATTACACAACTAATTTATTCTGTGTTATAAAATCGGCTTTTAAAATGTTCCACATAGTTGACCATGTCAACATTTTTAAGAACTTTCTCAGTGCAGTAGTATCAAAAGAGAGCAAGTAATATCAAAAAGTTTTCTCCAAGACCAATCAGACACATTCCCGAAAAACATTACATCCAACAGCAATCAAGCAAAAGTAAAACAAAATTGAGACGTCCTATGAGTGGACAATGTAAAATTGAATCAACAACTTACCCGATCAAAACAGATAAGAGTGGAAAAGTTTGGAGCTTGTAGCGTGTGAATGGTTTGAATAAATTTGGCGCAGTAGATGGCATCAATAGCCGAGAATACACATCGAGGGAATATGCACAGCTGCAGAAACTGGGTGATAGTTTCTCCTTTTGCCAATTCTGAAACAGAACAGAGAAAAATCTCCGAACAAGTAACTAACAAAGTAACTCTCCATCCACTCCATTCAAACGGAACCGGCCGTTTTAGAACAGCATTTCATCGAAATTCTAATGCTGATAATGACGGTTCATGAAATATCTGTATATTTGACTGATAAAGCCAGTAAGATGGAATATTCGACAAAATCTGATTGTAACAAAACGCAAGCATTAAATTACAGCAAAAAATTTTTAATGGCTGGAAGTGCATAGCCTCATCCTCCGTTCTCTAAATACATATCTGTCTCCATGCTAGCAAATATCAGAAAATAAGGCAATTTCTTGTGAAAGTGACTGAATACAGGCAATCATACTTGAGGGAAACCAAGCATCTTTCCTAGTTTCCAGCCACTTCTTGATAAGCTTGTTGTGTTCCAGCTGAACTTGCATTTCTTCCTTCAACTTCTCAATCAACAGCATGCAACGTTCCTTCTCTTTCTTTTTCTTCGAATTTGACGTCTGCAATGGTACAAAAGAAACGAGTAATCCACGTGCACATCAGAGCTTTCAAAAACTATTATACAAAGAGGTATCGTAACAAATGATCATCTACTGAAATGATCCACAAAACACAAAACATTAAGATGCATCACATCACAAACAGTGCGCTATATGGAGCGAGGTACAGTACTCTAAATACCATAATAACAGGGGGTCAAAATAACCAGGGGAGGGGACTGACAAATTTCTGAAACTAATAAACGGGGGGCATTATAATGGAGGAGGGGATCTAAACGACTTAAGAAAAACTTAAGAAGAATAATCAAAGTCCACCAAAGTAATCAAAGATAGTACCCAGCAACTATGATACAAACTACAATGTATTAGTAAAACTGAGCACTTATTGTATTCTTATATTCATTTGATCCAAATCGAAAATTGCTAAAATTAGTAGACAGGGGTGGAAGGGGGGTAAAACTAAGGAGGGAGAGGGGGGTCTTAGAATTGGCCAAAACCAATTAACATCCCTCCACATTTATTACAATTTTTAGAGTAACTCCAGAGATGGAAGGGAGACTCAAGGTTGCCAATTTCTCCTCCATCGCAGGCACAACAATGAAGACAAACTAGCTGCATGTTGTGTGAAAGCCAGGACTGCTAAAAAGCAAGACATAGAGAAGTATCTTCCATCTGCTAAGAGAAATTTGATCTTGGAAGGCAAAATCGTCGAATTAAAAATGGTAGGTATAGCATCGTAACAATAGACCAGTCCAAGAGCATATCCAAAACACTCAAAATTGATTGCAACATTACATAGTGCAAGGGTTCCTCTGTTGTTGGCACAAAATTACGTACCTTCTGAACGCTAAGGATACTAGCCAAATGCAAGTCAATGAATAGGAAAGATTCCAACTAAAATGATTAGATGTTATCCATACCAGTCCATAACTATCCACTAAGGGTTCTCCCAAAGTCCAGCAACTCACAGATTCCGATGCAATGGTTGCAACCCATTATTTTAACTTCATGCTGTGGGGGGGTGGCGGATAAAAATCATTTATTTGAACTGGCAAATCAGCAAGTCAGCATCATTTTTGCTGACATCGGTACTTTTTCGAAACAAATCTGTAAAACTGTTGCAAACACCAAAACGCCAGAAGCTCACCCAACTATCGTTGGAAAACTTAGGCATAGCACTTTCAAGAATGTAATGTTAAGGAACTTCAGAGCTTTTGGTTTCCTTCCAGTATGGCAACTGCTGAAGGGTATACTTCATGCTCATTGTAATTCCCATTGGGTGAAATTGCATTATTTCGCGAATCGGCTTCCACGAAAGTTGCATATCTCCAGAATCAAAAAAAGTTACGCCGATAAAATTTTGCCACAATGTATGCAGATGAATTTGGATTGTTGGAAAAAGAATAGCAGATCTTGTGAGCAATTTCAGAAATGTGTTAGCTTGGCAATTCCCTGCAAACACCAAAACGCCAGAAGCTCTGTACCCTGCACCCCATACACAGTAGTGTTTACAGACCGCATTGATACAAAATAAGAGAAAGTTTCAGCGATAAATCTATGATGCAAGTTAGAACCAAAGAGATTTTTTGGGTTATACACATTGATAAGTTGTCTCCTGCTCTGGGGGAAGACCATCAAGGTAGTTACATGCAGATGCCTCATATAAACACCTTAACTTTAGCTTGAGTTCTTAGATCATACCAGACCACTGAAGAAAGATTCATTCAAATACTATGCGAATGCACATACATGTCAAAAGCAGCTCTGTGCAAAGACAATATAAGCAATAGCGATACAAGCAGATTGCACTGTCACTACTTACGATTTCTTTGTTCTCATCGACTTCTTTCATACTGGTTTCCAGTTTTGTCATTTCCAAATCATATCTCTCGACAGGCGAGTACAGGTCATACATTGACAACGACCAAAATGAGACATAAAGAAGTGGGCTATAAGTACAGAGAAAGCATCAGAAAATAAGATAGTACGGGTCAACATAAAAAACCATGCTGAATCAAATAAGCATATTCATATCTTTGCAAACATCTCAGAACTAGCTTCAGTGCAGTTCAGCAGATGACATTATATATACATAGATACAAGTCAAGATAATTACCTCTTGCGTATGACAAAACACTGATACCTATCCAAATGAATGCAATACCCTGTTCCTAAAGCTATTAACTACTACTTATTTTCAAACAGAAAAGCAGTACCTTTTCAGAGGCACTACTCACTGCTAATATTTTAGGTTAGGTATCATGAACCTACAGTACAAGCATTCATTGGGCTTACTGAAACCCATCCGAAACATAAAAAAAGGAATTCTACTCAAAAAACCAATTCTAACAATTCATCTAACATCTTTAATCTGCCCAGAGAAATGTGAAGGAAGGCAAAGAAATAAGTTCATACATATACAAAAATTTTTTTACTCCCTTAAAGTACTGATCTATTTGCATGAACTGGACAGGCGCCACTATGTCTCTAGTTTGCTATTGGCTGTGAAGCAAGAAACATAAGGCTCCGTCAAATCAAAGACAGCAATAAGTATAAGCATTGCCAATATGACAAGATCATACCTGAGATTGTTCCACATTTTAGGAGCTTGAAGAGGAATGACTGCTTCTACAACAGGCCTGAAAATATCATCACAAGTAGCCGCAAATGATTTCTCCAGTTCTTGTTGCTGTGATCATAAAAAGAAAAAGGTCATAAAGAATCAGAAGAAAGCTGTAAAATGTAAATACAGTGGATAAAAATAAAAAGCATCAAGGTACAATATTACAACACATAATCAACATTCTAAGGTGAATTTGTTTTCCTACTAGCTAAAAAATTTACACCAGTCAAAGCTTACTGAAGGTCATTGAATAGGGTCAAAACGACATTGTCAGAAGTGTTATCAAAACAAATGTTTTTCCTCAAAACTTAAAGCTCATTCTATGATCGTAAGAAAGTCTAGACATGATTTTGCTTGCAAATTGAACTAATTTGGATGAGCATTTCTTCTAAAGACCCAGAACGATCTTTACAGTATCACCAGATTTGCAGCAAAGTCTAGTTGGATTATCTTACTTCAAAGGATCAGCGACTCAATGCTTTTCTGGCAGACTGCATGGGTGCTGTCTCTCTTCAAGCAGATTTTATAGTCACATCGCCATATCTATAGTTAAGGACACATTTTTGTGTATTTCAAAATAGTTGGTGTTCCAAAGCCCACACTCGAGAAGGGTAGTCTTGTATATTGACACAGTTCATTAATAAATATGCATTGATACATTTGAAAGACAAGCAAATTAGCAAATGTATTCTAATTGTTCTCCAAAGATGCAGCAGGTATGCATAACTTCAGCACTGAGAATGAAATCAACTCAAAAAGTGCAAAAAGTGGCTTTCCAAACACAGCATTCTTCTTGTGCTATGAAGAAAAGCTTAGTAAAATTCCGAGAAACAGTTTCTTCAAACATTCCTTAGCAAAAAATAAAGAAAAGGACGAAAAAAAGCCCAACCTGGGTAAGTTTGCTCTAAAGCATGAGCACAAATGAAGAACATTGTTCTGCACTTTGCAGGCATTTTAGGATATATTTCAGTAACCTGAATGCCTACCGTTGGCGCAACATGATGACAACTGCACAAAAACTTTCTTTGATCTTCAAAAAAACATAGCTTAATATACATAATATGTGCACCAAAAAAAACATGCACTACTAGAAAATGCAACATGGATCAATTTGGTCACAAAGCAGACAGTTCCAGCTCATACCGCCGATGCAGTAGGGCCTGACTTCAGGCCCGATGCACATCCCACTAATTTCCTAGAAACAATTCTTCTTGAGCACAAGCACTAGGAGCTTACACGAGAAAGCATTGAAAAGCAAAGGAAAATAATTCATCAAGGAAGCGTTGAAAGCAGCTATGAAGCCACCATAGTAAGAACTTAAATTCTGTCACAAAAGACATGAATGAACACAGCTCGTGACCTTCTTTGTTGCCAGCTCATTTCAAACGAAGAAAGTACCAACCTTTTGCTTCGGAGGCTTCGAAGTTTCTTGGGCTAGAGTTTGTCTGATAGCAGTGATGCGAGTCTAATAACAGAACAACACATAGTTCAACAAAATTTTATCCAATAGGATAGTAAATAAAAGGGTGGCAAATCAGAGGCATTGTATAGAAATCAGATCAGATATTACAGTGCATGACAAGAAAAAGCTCTGATATGCACACATAACTATGCAGGATGGATCATGTGGCTTCTCTATATTGTGATGGCTTTCAAGGCAGGTAACAGCTAAGTTAATATGTTTCACGTGGACATGAAACAAACCACCACTTCCTGAAAAACATGGCTAATACCTTCTCTCTCGGTTCAACTACTCGAAAGGAGGATACCATTATGCATAGCAACTTTCAAAAGAACATATCTCGAATTACAAAAAAGATACTCAAAGAAAAAAAAAGTATATACATTTATTTAATTTCATTTGTTCCATAACAAATGTGTGGAATTTCGATGGCGAAATATACTTTTCTAAAAAAAATTAATTAAATATCTTCTCACCAATCCTGGCTATTACTACAGATACATCTACCCTTCAGGATACAGATGATCATATAAACGAAGCCAGGCAGCAGAACTTAAACCTACTTGAATATCATGCTTGTATATGGGTCGAGTGAGGAAGAACGATACATCTGGCATGATACCATACGCATGAAGTTCGTCAAGTGAGGGTAGGCTGGCTTGGTAATTGTGACTGGTCAGTTGCAGCGTGAGAAATCCTCCAAATTGAATCAAGTTGTCTTGACACTAAAAAATGATTAAAGCAGAACATAGCACTCTGAGTATTCCCATGCAACTGCAACACCATAAAGAGAAAAGCAGAAAAATACAATGATAAAGGGGAACGCGAAAAATATAATGATAAAGGGGAACCCAGCTCAAAGTAGAGAAAATTTTTTCAATGCTGATACCATTCTATGTCCCAATGCCATTTACCATAGAAAGAAAAATAAAATATTAAAAATAAATAGTCCATCATGTTTTTAACTCGAAGATTTTCATGGCAGCATACAATGCCATGTAAATGTTACTACCAGCAGGGGAATGCCAGAGTATTCTCTCAAGAGAAAAGACAACAGACACCCGAGTTTGATAGGACAACTAGTGAGACCACAAACTGGAACATAGCTTAGCACATACAAAACTCAACACTTCCAATATCCTATAATCATTAGTGCTATAGGAAATGAAACAGAATGCTGTAAAAATCTCCCTTAAATGAGAATCAAAGCACCGCTTTCCAGTAAATAGCACCACTATTGTACTTTACTTCTAAAATCCATTTATATTGATACCTGCCATATCTACTGAAGCCAAAAAAAGGTAGAACATAACTCTATGAGCTTCAAACACTGTACCTGATCGTACAATTTTCCAATCAATTTCAGATGCCTGGATTTATCCTCAACATACACCACTGCATTCCTTTGTTGAGCAATCAATAAACAAAGAGGTATAGTTAAGTTGCCTTCCATCAGGGCATCTCGCAACCTTTGAGATGGCTTTCGAGTATTTCGAATCTGGCCAAAATATGCGCCCTACAAACAAATGGAACAAAAATGTACAAGCATACAAATCATTGCAGAAAGCTATTATCAGCACTTCTTAAAAACATAAGAAATATATGAGCTAGAAAGAACTGAAATCTTCCAAAGCACTCCACGCATACTATCCGAAAATTAGCGCTTCTGGCTATTCCAACCCACAGCTTCTAAGAACAAGAGAATAAAATCAGTAATGTAAGTAAATCCATATCATGACAAATGGCAGCATATCCATGCGATGATACTATATTATACAACAGTAGTCTACATCGTAAGTCATGAACAACAATGAAATTGGCCAATTATCATCTAATGTAACAAGGCACAGGGTATGGAGAGATACTTGCCACAAAAATAAACACCCATTAAAGAATTCATAAAATGAAAGACATGAAATACGCAAATTCTATTTAGTTGATGACATACCTCAGATTTTAGTAGTTCGCCACCCGCAAGAGCCTCCAGTTGTTGTTGAGTAATGTCATCATTTGATTCAACTCCTGTCATCTTCTGAACAACTTCTTTCAGAACAAGTAGGTCCAGACTAAACAAATTGGAGAAGAATATTATTACATTATCCCAAGTATACCAACATGCAAGGGCACTGACAAAGGCAATATAATGCATGAAAGTCATGTTTGTTTCACATCTTCAGTGTAAAGGTGAAGGCCTGCTTATTTAAGAACGCTAATTCAAGGAATGGTGGAATTCTTCCCGCTATTATTACTCATGAACTCTGGGCTTTTAAGAGGCAAAAACTTGAGAACTCTTTCAAAACAGAGTAACCATCCAAATTGCATGCAGAAAAAAGGCATCCTACACCATCAACTCTTGCGCCAAGTAAATATTTACCCAAATAGGCGACTTCAGGTCCTTCAGAACTGGGCATAACTTTCATTTGAAGTAAGTATGGCATTTGACACAATAGTAGGTCTGCATGCGAGGAACAAATTAGCATAGAAATTGGTCCCAAAACTACAGGTAGCAATGATGATATCAACAATTGTTAAGGTAACCATTGGAAACCAGTAGTTTCAGTACGCCATCATCAGCATCAAAACCTCCCATAAGCAGTAAAAACTACAACTTAGTTTGCATTTACAGCGGTCAGTTGCTATTTTACAGGGCAAAAATGCTCTTTTGGTAATGCCACATGTTCGTAGATAAATAGCATGTAGCATCCATTTTGTGGTTGAGTAGCAAAAACAAAAGTGTAGCAGGGGGGGGGGGGCAAATCCACCCCCACCAATTGGGGACAGGATTAACAAAGTCCACTTCAACCTAAATAATTCACATTCTCAGATCAGGCTCCCTGGCTGTGGACAATTTACAAGAAAGAGATTCAACTGAGTGTCTCTGACATACTTCACATATGTCTCACTATTGCATCATAAATTCTAGAAGGCAACACAACAACACAATGAAAAGAGCATCGAGCATGTGTGAGCACAATCGCAAGCAAGCACTATTTCCTCTCTGCTACGAAGTTACACCTGCAAGTATTACAGAAATATTACATACACCTACAAATACCTCAACAAGCATATTATAAAACTTACCTTTTATCAGATTTCAGTTGGTTGGCAATATACTGTAGAAGTCCCGTGATTTCTGTAGGATATTTCTTGAACACTGCTCCACAAAACTGAGAAAGACCTGCAAAGCAAGGAGCAGGGTAGTTCAGAGGCAAAATACTTGCCTTTTAACATGCTAGAAAATGAAATCAAATTTGCACTTCTAAAAAACATAAAGCTACAATACAGACTGATACCTAAAGACTGAAATTGCACATAGCAAATAACAGATTTATAATTATTATTATTATAAACAAAAACAAAACAGCATCTACTTACTCTGCAGCCAATCAGAGAGATTCGTATCTGATTGTTTCATGCGTTGTTTTGCTGGATTAGCCAAAGCTTCAATAATGCAGACTAAACACATGTGTTAAAGAACTGTCCATAAACTATTGAAAAACAGCACGATAAACATAATAGCACAAAGTAATTTACTTCAGAATAGAACATGTTTCTTCCCTGCAAAAAGCCAAATGATTGGTGCTTCAGTTTAGACTTGGAAAAGTGCAAAAAGCAACACACTTTATGTCTAAGAAATCGGCAAGTGATCTGGAAAATGAACATCAGCAGATAGTATAAAAACCATGTTAAGACGGTGAGACTGTTCGAAAAAAAATGCCACAGCTTGACGTAAAAATTTAACTCTGCTCGCAACAGGTACAGCCTGGCAGGAAACATCTTGCTTAATGAACTGACTTAGACTTGTTAGCCAGAGGTAGCAGCTAACCCAGAGAGCAACTGCCTGGCAACCTCCAGTTCAGAATTTTGAAAGTTGCTACACTTAGGAAACAATTGAACAGTTAAATCTCTTGGAGTCCAACCAAAAAGTTTCACCCGACATTTTACCAAAGCACTGTCTCAAATGACAACAAAAAAATTCAGGTGAATAAAACAGATCATGCAAGTGCAGGTGAGAAGGATACAGGCAAGCACATCATAGGCAAGTGGATTTAAGTACTTCAGTGCATCAACCATCGGTCCGATAAAGTTGTCATAATGTTCAATCTGGCCCAGCAGCTAACAAAAGAATGTACCTTGCATGATATCAATGATGCATAACATATAATAAAGAGAAATACTGGACACCCAACTGAATTCTTCAACATAGTTGCAGAAATACCAAACTTCATATCAATCGCAAGCATTATCGTATCTATCAAATTAGACAATTCCAATTTTTCTTTCAGAAATTAACAATTTTCCTGTAGAATTTGCCTTTCATAGAAATATCATCAACCCAAGTGCAAAAACAATTAAACGAGTTTCGAATTGGTTTAACTTGGTAGCACAGAAATGTTGCTCCACAGCAAATTGCATAACTGCAGAAGTACATAATAATCATGGATTCCCAAAAAAATATTAAACAGGAGATTCGATAAACAAGAAACAACAGCAAACTCCATAACTTACATGATCAAAAAGAATGCATGGATTGCTGTGACTAAGCTTGCCAATCTGTCTTCCTGACTGCTTCACGTTTTCCTTGGAAAGACGCCTGGAGAATTGTGAACAGAAAAAGCACTAGATCCTCTCACTACACTGTTTCAAAGCAATTTAGAATTACAAGTCATCAGACGCGATCTTGGAACACAGAAGCAATATCAGATCTAAGAGCAACAGCTAATACAGGCTTCAATTCACATAGCGCGCTCCAACACTAAATGCTGCCAATCAGCACTCAGAAGGTTCTAAATAAATTGCAGTTCTCCTTAACCCTATTCAACCTGGGCTTTTTGGAGCTGTACGAATTCCGCCCCCCCCTCCATAATTCTAGAACTACTTATTTGATAGTATTGAAACTTGGTAGACACATTTATTAACCCTTCATGCATATGTGTGCCAATTTTCAAGTTAATAGGGTTGATGGGGCGTGACTTATGACGTCATAAGTGAAATGACCCATTGTCGGATGTTTAAAATTTGGGCCAAAACTTCCCGAGTTATGAGCAAAAATGTGTTTTTTCAGATTGCGGGTAATTTTCAAAAAGGGCGTGGCCTGGAGAAACAAAAAATTTTTGGAACCTGATTATATACTCAGAACATGTCTCAATAAATTTAGGAATTCTCCAAGTTTCGAGACGCAGCATGCTTCCAAAAACCGGAGGGGGGGGCGGAATCCGCCCCTCCCCCCAGGTTGAATAGGGTTAACCCTAAACAGTCCAGGCTTTTTGGGATTACAACGCCTTGGGGGAAGGGGGTAGATTACGCCCACAGCTCTATTTGGCAAGCAAAAGCCAAAAAATGCACAGAGAGAAGGCAATTGTATTTCGTGATAAACTAACTTTACATTCTAAAGTTTTAACTAGGAGTGAGATCGTCAGGTTGCCTGGGAAACATTTGCTAACATCATCAAGTTTGTACACTTCTGACCTTGGCTTGAATAAAAACATTGTGCTGTTGGTGTGAGTTTTGCATCTCAGTCTCTTCAAATGACTTTTCCTGCCTCCTCAATATGTCAAACGAACATAAATCATGAATAAGTAGGGTCTTACAGCATTTTTCAGGCAATTTTTCATCACAAAATTGGCTGATCTTGACCCAAAAATGACTCCCGTCAGCAAAAGCAATGAGCCACGCCCTGGGGTTACAGTCAGATGACCTAGACTATTATTGGCGTTTTGAAATGACCATAGAAAGTTAGCAACAGTGCCACAGTATCAGGTGTACAGCTGCAGTCAAGCCTGTCCGTGAGTCGCGTGCGATCACACGCGAACGCGATAGCACACGCCATTTTCCATTTTGACGTGCGATTAAACAGCACGCCACCGCAAGCGAAAAATTCTCATTCGCATGCGAAAATCAAAAAAGTTAGCTCAGTCTATAAAAAGCTGAGTTGGCATACCTAAACGGCATACCCTTTCCATAAGTCTTTGGACTTCGAAAGTTTGCCGTTCGGTACTATTTCTTAAGCTCAAAATTTTGCCCTTCAGCACTATTTTTTTCAAGGTCAAAAGTTTGCCGTTCGGCATTATTTTCTGAGCTCAAAAGTTTGCCGTTCCATACTATTTTTAAAGCTCAAAAGTTTGCCATTCGGTACTATTTTTTAGGCTCAAAAGTATGCCGTTCGGCGTTATTTTCTGAACTCAAAAGTCATCGGCGGGGTCCAGAGTAGTACACAACTCTTGGAGACCTGTGGACGCCGTTGGA
>JAOBRC010238354.1:0-14447 GCA_027575255.1 Scolionema suvaense | reverse complement strand
ACTATGGTCATAGCACGGTTCGGCGAGGTGGCAAAGACCTTCTGGAAGCCTGGTTTGGGGTTCCAGGACGTAAGGCGCCCCCCCTCCATTCATGAAAGAAAATTGTGTACCTCTGCTCACGCGGGCGTTCTTCATGACCAGCGCGATCAGCCGCGCAGGCACATATTTCTAGAATGAGAAGCCTGGAGTTCTTTGAAGCGTGCGCATTAATTTCATTGCATTAACTGCACCCTGCAATTGAAAGACAGCTTGCTCCATTAGGATAGAATGCAGAGAACTTAAATTGCAAGTGTCGAAGAAGCTTTCTTCATTTTGCCGACGTAGTACCTGAGCAGTCTCAATCCACATTGGCAAGAAAATGCTGACACAATTTTCCCTCAATTTACAGGGCTGTCTTCATGTAAAAATGGTATGTCTAGTGTCAGGCTGAAGTTTGCTCTTTGATCCTCTATATTATCGAAGATGTCTAACTGATAATAATTATCATGGGAAGATATTATTTTTCTCACATATAGAAAAGCAATCCATAAGTTTGCTTTCAGCTGGTAATCAGTTGTCCATCTTACTATCTTACCCAAGCAGCCTGTATACGAATTATATTGTAAATTAGACACCTATCGAAAGTATTCCTCTTTTTAAGTGAATTTAGGTTTGGATCCTGTATGCAGGTTGTAAGCTAGATTGTAGTTTGATTTCACTATATGTCAAGTCAATGCTATATTCCAGGACCCTGTGATAATTATTGAGGTTTCCAAGCCCTACTGTCAGTTTTAAGAATCTTGAAGGACAGCATTGTATAACCAGCATGTCATTAATCCATTTCCTAACCCTGGGATTGTATAAGTTAGCAAGTTTGTATTAAGTATTGAATGTATGGCAGAAGCTATTATTTCTGCTATCAGTGTTGGCAGTGTTATGTAATTTAATCCATCTCCTTGAACATCTTGAGAATATGCTGGCTACATAGATCTGGATTAAGAGGCTCAATTCACATCAGGTCAAAGTGCACATATCAGCTGGAGAACTTTGGAACTTAAGAAAGTGTGTGTTTACCATGTTTTGTTATGGTTTGGCTGTACCTTGGATTTGCATTCATGGGTATTGATTGAAATGTTGTGTAACGTGGACTTCTGCTGTTCTGTCTAGAGACCTTTCATCTTGTCAGTGTTTAGCTTGTTAGATCATGTGATGAAGATGTAGCTGGTATTAGCTACTTATGCATGCTGATTTACCTGGGTTTATGGTGTGGGATTCATGACTAAGTGTTAGATATTTGATTTAGGATTTAGGATTCACTGTTCTTCTACCTTCCTATGATTTGACATAAGCTATGAATGTGAGTAATAATGGGTGCTCGCCTCTGTGGACTAAATGATGCATGATAGTAATATGGTAGCAAGCGCAGTTGATGATCGCCTCATGTGTTGTTGTGACTATAATGTATTGTCATTTGTTCAGCTTATCTATCTATTCAATAAACTTTGACTGAGTCCATGTTAGGATTGTCAATTTCTCGTATATCCAGTTGCAGCTTAGTTAAATTTATCTGTGCCGCAAATCCTTGTTTCCTGATTTGCACCTGTGGTTTCTGCAAAGGTCTGCACCCTGTTATGCTTCTTTGCTGAGTCACATGTATGCACCAACTAATATTGCAGTGAAAATCGTCGCTGTTCTGTATAATTTGTGTCCTGCTATTTGTAGCTCAGGGAAGTATAAACAGAGAAAATGGCCGGCCAAACAATGCAGTACTTCAAATTTAAGAAGAATTTTGATGGCATTCCATCTGCTGAAGATTTTGAATTAGTGACTCAAGTTCTACCACCTGTTATGGATGGAGGTACAATAACATTGCATTTCTTCAATGTTAACTTATGCAGGGTTGAACTTTTAGAAGTAGAACTTTGTTATTCTCAATTTAGGAGTTGGATCTTATTGGATTGAAAGGTTTCTGATAGTGTGGTTGCTGGGTCAGATTTTCTCCATTGGTGCATATTTTTCTTCCCTTTTTTAGTACTCTGCATAGATAGCTCATCAAAACTTCTTTGTCTCTGATAGATTTACCCTTCTATCAACTTTTTATTTTCGATTTCGTTCTCTGCTTTCAATAAAAGCTTAGGGTGTGTAGTATTAAGTTCTCCTCTATTACACTCTTTAATTTAATGCTCTGTGTTAAGAGTTTCTGATCACTATAATCACCTTTATTTTAGAGATACTTGTGGAGATGCTCTACCTGAGTGTAGACCCATACATGAGGTGAGAGATTTTGTATCATGGTTCAAGTTTTCTTTCTTTATTGCCATTAAGATCATTTACGTGCTATTTTCTACAGGCTCGAATCCTGTAAACACCACTGGTCCAAAATTTGAGCGAATAATAGGCAATTATAATAAGGGGGAGGGGTCTTGCAGGTTATCAAGTGCGTGGTAAAAGTTTTAAAATGCGCAGCATAATGAAATATGGTTCGGATAGGTTGAACATAACGATTAATAGATGACACATATTTTCGATTCCTTTCCAAGAGACCATTTAAATCTAAATCATACGTACTTGCATTGCAAGTGCATAACACCTGGCGCTAGTCTCTCGATGACCCATGATACGTGCGAGAGGATAATGCATCTGATGCAGCAAGCAAATGGATGGTAGTTCTGCATTGTTCTTTTCATGCACCTGGTAGTCGTGTGGTAGCAGTGTTCCGAGTTTGTGGGAAATGACTCTTCTGGAACTGAATATGGTTTCATCATTGGATTCAAAGCTGTTGAGGTTTACTGCACATCTTGTGAAAAGACATGGAAATGGTAGAAAGTTGCAGAAAAAGGAAGTCATGGGATTCAATTACTATTTAATAATGACTACACGCACATACCTTGAGTGTTCATCAGAAATGACAATGAACAGAGTATTTATTAACTGTGGCCTTATAAGCACTGCTCAAGCACGGTCTCACTTTCAAATGTAACATAATCTAATTACTGGCTGGTATTGGCCGAAAGTGATTGTTGCTTGTATAAAGTCATCATGCTCCTTTTTGGACTCTCGCTTCCCGTTTTTTCCGAATATGTCATGAACAGTTCATTTTTTGACATTTTTTATGTGTTTCTCAGGGGGATGTCTGTTTATGTTATGAATTATGAATGTGCCATATCTGAGGAAAATCTTCTTTGTATTACTTGTCGCAATCGATGTCCGAAACTGACTATTTTCAGGGTTTTTCCCAAATATGTCGAGGGCGGTTCCTCTATGTTTTGTCATTTTTGGCGTGGCTCTTAGGGGCACCATACTTTATGTTTTGACTGATGTCTTATAACTTGGGAATATGTTATTCATTGTGCGGGTGGCAGTGAATGTCAATAATGGTCAGTTTCAGGTTTTTTTCAAAATGTTTCAAGAACACTTTGTCAGTTTTTTTTGTCATTTGTGAATCTTGTGGCTTATGTCTTATTTGTTCTGCGTTCTAACTAGGAGATTCTCAACTAAGTTTGTGGGAGTACACTAACTGTGTGACTTGTTTCATGCTGGTATTGCGGTACTAGTTCATGTATACAGAATAGGAATCTATTTACACATGTCTTCATCTAGGGTCTACTCAAAGAAGCAGGACTCAAAGATGATTGGAACTGCTATAGGAAGGTCAGTTTGAAGGCATTCTGGCTATTGAATTAGCATAGTCTGCACATATTTTTATGGGCAATGGTATAAGTATTCAATTTTGTTTCTGCTTTCTGTAATTGTAATCCTCATCATGTGGGGATTATTATTATTCATAGGAAAGTTGTATTAGTGTTGAGAGTCAATCAAGCTCGTGTTTTATGTTATTTACTAGAAATTTTGTCTCTTTTTATTTGTCGGAAAATGTCCAATTCATGTGCCTAAAATGCTGCTGGATTGTGTATCTTGGCCAAAGATTTATTTTTGAAGAGGTGTGCAAACAATTTTTTGTGCCGTTTGAATGTGAACATAGTTGCCTGGTTATTCAGTCTTGGCCTATAGTACAATCTCTTCAGACAACACTTATAAAACCAAAATTGGCTCCGTTTTGTGACGTTTGGCTTCTCGTTTGATGGTAGGGGTATGTATGTATGTATTGATTTGATATGATCATAATTTTTTTTTTAGGGTAAAGGAAAGCAAAAACCAGGAATACCCTGTTGGGAGTATTGTAACTGGACCAATGGGTTGGTGTACACATGACATCCCAAGCAGTGATCTCGTCCGCCACCATATGTTCCGGAAAATTCCGAATGATGTGCCTCCTTCATATGCATTGGGAATTCTCGGCCTGACTGGGTAATAACAGTGTTTGATTTTTCCTCTCTGCCTGATATACTTTTGATTTTGCGTAAACACAGGTTATACCCTCAACTTGATTCGTGGTGTGCTATTTTATGTGATTCTGCGTATCTGTAGGATTTGGGGATTTTTCATGCAGCGAAGTTGTTTTACTACGTCATGTTACGGCACATTGAAAAATCTCTGAATATGAATACCTCAAATAGTGAATTGCATGAGCATTGTGCTGGTAGTTTATCATTAGATTGGCTGGCATCGCATTTCAAACTGATAGAAACCAGTCCTACTATTTTGGTACAAAAGCTTCTATTGTGAATGCTTTCAGTAAATTTCCCTTGCATTCTTCTATTACTGCTCATGCACCCTGGTGCATTTTGCTTCCTTTGTGCACAAAGTTTACTGCCAAAGATTGGCTTTAGTGTTGGTTTTTAGTTGTCTTTAAGTATTGTCTTATTTAAATTTGTGAACACTGAACTTCTTGAACTGTAGTTTTGAAGACTAAGTTGTGCGTATTACTTGCATGGTGTGAACACTGAACTTCTTAAACTGTAGTTTTGAAGACTAAGTTATGCGTATTACTTGCATGGTGTAAGGATCAAAAATAGGTACCCACAGGCCAGCCATTATCAATTGGTGTACAATATTAATTAGTTACAATGTGTATTCCATAGTGTGTGTAGTGAGGTAAACTACTCTATATCTTTTTGCACAGAGTGACTGCTTACTTTGGCTTTGTTGATATTTGCGAACCAAAGAAAGGCGAGACAGTGCTAGTTAATACAGCAGCTGGTGCTGTCGGCAATGTTGTTGGACAGCTGGCAAAGATATATGGTTGCCGGGTCATTGGTTGTGCTGGTTCAGAAGAGAAACTGCAATATTTGAAGGAGATAGGATTTGATGATGTCTTTAACTACAAGACAGTGGATTTGGATAAGACCCTGTCTGAGCTGTGCCCAAAGGGAATTGATATCTTTTTTGACAACGTAAGATTATGTTTCTCACTGTTTACGAGCCCTGTGTAATGGAGCGATATCTGCTTTCTAATTATAGTTTGTGTGAGAGATCCATAATGGTTTGTTAGCCACATGGTGCATAATAGTGTATTTTTTAGAGACTAGATCGTGGCAGCTGCTTATCTGTACCTTTATACACATCTTATTGTGCCCAACCAGGACCTAATGGATTATCCAAAATTCTTTTATGTTAATATGATGATGATGTGTCTTACATGCTTTTAGTTCCTAGTGAAGGCCTCCTTGAATTGTGCAAAAGCCTCCTGTTTATTGCTTGATTTGGCCACTTAGTGCTAGGTTTTGCTGAACCCATATCCACCTTAGTCTCAAGGGACTTCACACTTACCAACAGCAGTGGTTGGCGTTTGATAGCTAAACTTGTGGACAAGGGTTCATCGGGGTTCAGTAAAACCTACCACTGATTGATATAGGGAAACAATTAGTGCATGCTATTCTATTGTTCTTACATACTTGTTATTGCAATGATCAACTGTTTTGCTGATCAGCTGGAAAGCATTCATGCTTCTCTCTGTTTTGTAGGTTGGTGGATCCTTTTTCGACACAACTTTGCCTCATATGAACAAGTATGGAAGAATCTCTCTATGTGGTGCCATCTCCCAGTACAATACGAAGCAACCGGATTCTGCTGGTAATTTTCTATCCTGTTGTATTGTTCTTGTAAAATGCAAATTGTGGGACTTTGTTTTGTCTGTTCATGTGATGACAAAGAAAGGCGAAAAACATATAAGTCCCTTTTTTGATTTTATAGACTACAAATGGTAAGCGTTTGTTCAAATCATTCTGTAAAGCCTGAGAAACTCTTACTTCCAAAGGTCTTACATTTCCCAGTGTTACTGTAGTATGTCCCAACTGTATATGCTAGTGTAACATTGTGAAACACTGTAGTTTATGGTTATCCTAGTACTTGAAGCTTCACTCTTTAGTTTGATAGCTTTCTATGTTACTTGAATTTTTTTAAGAGTTGTTAATGGTATTGAGATCTAATAGATGCAAAATTCATTTCATTACACTTGTATTTTGTTGCACAACCAGGCCTTGGTCGTAGGAAAGTTTGTACTATCGTAAGACTTCAGATGCCATGAAAGCCAGTTAAAAAATGTTCTGGAAGAACATTCTATGCTGATTGACACGCAAAAGTGAGGAATGCCGCCCCAGGAGTATGATGGGGTTAATTTAACACATTACGTACGGAGAAGGAGTCTTCTCGCTTTTGGAACCAATTTCTGGCACCAATCTTCACAGGCCTATTTCAAGCGCTTCTGCACGTTTTAAAGCAAAGCCGTTACGTGCATCTGAAAGAGCGTTAAATTTTGAACAAAATTCGTCTAAACAAGTTGCCCTGCCACCAATCGACTGCATCGATTGGTTGCTGCGAAAGTCTTAAAATTTGGATTTTTTTTCTTGAAATTTAAGGATTTTCGATATCCTGCCGCACTCAACGTGTTAATGTCAAAATTAGTTTCACCGCTATGGACACGTTAAGTTCATAGGAAATGACTTTAAAAAAATTGCAGCATCCTGAATGAAGGTTAGCATTCTATTTAGACATTTGATGGCACTCTTTATGAGTTAGTGTCACTGTTTCAGACACTAAAATAAATATTTTAGCATTGCCTGTCAGGCGGCAATGATGGTCAGTTGCAGCATTGGTTCTCACTGAAGAAGTGATAAAGTTGAGTGTGGATCGGGCAACACAAACCAATCCCCAGAAGCTGGTAGCTTAAAACATTAGAAAATAAAACGAATGATACATAATGGTAAGAGTGTGTACACAATGATTTGATTGTCATTACCATCGTCTCTTCAATAGGAACCAGAAAATGAAGCACTTGTCATGTATCGGAAGTTTAATGACACCAACCATCAAGGCCATCTTGAAAACGCCTTGGTCTATGTATTGTGTAGACCCACATTCAAGCAAAGTAGGCAATTTTAAGCCCATATGCCAGAAGATATGTATAGTTGGCCTGCAAAGGGTAGCTAAAAGTTTACATAAAAGTCGGAGAACATCGTGTAAAAAGCACCGCCCGTGCACAAAGTGATTGCATTTGAAGATGATGAAGCTTTCAGGTTCGCTATACAGTTTCAATGAGAGACCAAGCCAGAAATGTGCAATAATGCAATAATGTGCGTGACTTTCTTTCTGTACTTCTTGTCTCTCTGACTGAAGACCGGCGGCTATTTCAGGGCCTGCTGGTTTGGTTGTGGCGCTATCCTATTGATATTTTCTTGGTTTTATTAATGTAAGATTTATTTGTACTTATTTTCATATTATATCTTTGCTTTTCTTGGAGATCCTACTGCAGCAAAGAAATTTGGAATCCTTGGAGCTAATTACGGTACTTATCAACCAAGTCAATTTTAAGCACATACACTTTTTATTTCTACAACCATTCTATGTATTTGCCTCGTGTGGTTCTAGTTGACAGATTCTTATTTCGAAGCTGGTTGCTGTTCTGTTTGAAAACTGCTGGTCAGATTTCTACTGATACCTTGCTCTTCCAGATTCAGATGTTGAAGCAATATTTGATCAAATTAAAAGAGTATTCCATTGAAGTACGGAACAGCAACTAACTTCAAGAATATGGGAGCAACTCCTGGTTTACATAGCAAGCTAATGACGTGAAGTGCTTTATAGAATTGCAGTTTGAAGGTTCTGAACAAGAAAGGAATTTTGGGTGTGAAGAATCATAGGGTTGATGGTATTTTTGTTATATTCTCAGTTTTGTTCAATAGTTGCTATTCAGTGTTCTATTTGACAAATCTGCTGCATATAAATATTTTGCAGGACATGTATCGCAGTGTGATTTACAACAACAGGTGCAGAAACTATGGACATAGTTTTAGTTGGATGGCTTGTGTCAATATTCAATTTTATTGCTATCTCTTCTTGCTTTTCATATGTATGTATGCATCATTACCTTAAAGTACTGACTGTTTACGTATTACTTCTATTACATTTTGTGGCCTGTATTAAATGTGACCTCATTTGTTTATGAAAATATTTTTGTGCTTGATTTTATGGTTTTACCACTATGGTAACAATTAATGTGTTCTTGATTTTCTCTTAATGGCTCTGTGAACCACTTGCTTTTTTCTTTGCCAGGTCCAAGTATTCATAACCATGTGATCCCAAAAGAGCTTATGATTAAAGGATTCATTGCCAGCACGTACTACAAGCGCTACGGTGAATTTATTGGCAAGTTCCAGCAATGGATTGCAGAGGTTAGTTCGTTAGTACTATGATTATGCAAAGTGTACGTTTTCAGTCCTTATTAAATACTGCTCCTAAAATAAGTAATATCTGATAATGGTGGTTAACAAGGTAAAAGCATTTGTTCTTTGTTCATATTTCATATTTGTTCGTAGCCAGAAGCTTCAGATTGACTAGAACATGTAGATAGGTTGATCAAGGACTATTATACAAAAGACAGTTCATACCCTGCATTGTTTTGCTCTAAAAGGAGTTTTGTTGTTGCTACTGGAATGAAAGTCTTACCTTTTCCGTTTTCCAGATCTTCTTAATTAGTGCTATAGTAGGTCATTTGACTTGTGTTTGCTTTCTTTTTTGATTCTTGTTGGACTATTCCTCCTTGAAATGAGGTCTAAGAAGTCTTTTTTGAAGAAGCAAATGCTCATAACGATTTTTAAAGACGCCTGTGACGGACACTGTGAGCTTTAAAATTATCAGCATAGGACGGGTTGATGCTATATTGTGAGTGGCTGACACAAATCCTTTCCAGCTGACAATTCTTCTTGATGGTTAATGACAGATTGAACAATGTATTCATTAGCCGTTAACTGCTGATTGAAAATCTTTACCATCAAGAATTTTTCTTGACCATTAAGAATTTTTCTTGACTGTCAAGAATTTGTCTTGACCATCAAGAATTTTTTCTTAACCATCAAGAATCTTTTCTTGACCATCAATATCTCTGCCATTGACGTTCAAGAAAAACTCTTGATGGTCAAGAAAAATTCTTGATGGTCTAGAAAAATTCTTAGTGGTAAGGATTTGCAATCAAACTCTTAATGGCTAATGATTAAATCATTTAGTCTATCATCAACCATCAAGAAGAATTGTCAGCTGGAAAGGATTTATGCCAGCCACTCACCATATAGCAGCAGGCTGTCTCATGCTAATAATTTTAAAGCTCACAGTGGGAAGGACTGGTCAGCAAATTATCCATCCTGAAAACTTTGTTACATAAATAAACAATGTTAACACTTACCCAAACGAACTGCTGCTTCCGCGCAAATATAAGCTGAAAAGTGCTGCTAACTCATCGCCTGACACAACATTGTTCCACATAAATCTCAAACAGCGAGTCATAATACAATTTCTGTCTTCACAACATCTCATGTACTGCTCGTTCACTGGCTCTTTGTAAAAAACAGCTGCTGATGATAAGAACAAGCTGATTTTGAGCCAATCTTCGTCAATAGCTCACTCAACTCATAATAGGACCAGAAAGCGTTTTATTTCATTGAACAGGTGGCCTTTTTACTCCTCCAATCGGTCCTTTTTATTGGCATGATCACCTCCAGTAAGCTTGCTGCCACCATAGCTTTGAAGCAGTGTGGTGTAACCCATGTAAGCAAACTTCCAAAGCCACTGACTGAGAGTAATTACGTCCCAGATTCTCATTAGGTTGGGCGCAATGGCATTAGTTGGTATATCGAGGCAGGACAAAAATGGAGTCAGGCTAAGTACGCCCGGCTCATTTTCATCCGTCACAGGCGTCTTTAAACTGAGGTCTGTCCATTCTTCTGTCCGTCCGTCATCAACGCATTTTCTCCGGATAACCACTCTATGAATTTTTCTGAAATTTGGTGTAAACGTGACAATCTGTAGTAAGACGAAGTTGCAAGCAACGTAAAACCTGCACATTCATGGATTTTTCGGACGATGATCAGAGGAGTATAATATGCTCATTTTCCTCACACTGTGTTGTCTGTTATACAATTCTCATGTTCTTTTATTTACAAGAGCAATTCTACAATAACATGGGCATCTCATGAGCCTTAGGCCCTGGAGTTACGATTTTCAGCAACGTGGAAAAACACAAACGTTGCATATGAGGAAAAATTAAGAATGAGCCAGACCCAACTTCTCACAGTGCGAATGCATCAGAGATCATGCCACGTAGAAGGATTTTGACCTGAACATGTCGATTACCAGTAATTTGCTCTATTAGACTAATGCACATCATTCCTTTTTATCAGAAGCATTGTTGGAAGAAACTTTTACTTAAGAGTCGCACATCTTGGCAAAGTACATCTTGACAAAGTACATCATGCATTTATTTACTCAAATGAATCGAAATAACTTCTCTCAGCTCTTGAAACTAAGCCCTTCACTGGTCATGCATAATATGAAGTTTTTTCTATGCCCTGCTTTACATGATTGTGTGATTTAAAAGTGTAAAGAGAAAATAGGGTACTAAAAAGTCAAGAAAATAAAAGCCAAACCATTCTAAATTAATTATCGTTTTTGTAATGTAAGCACTCCAGTTACTTCAGATTTAATACTGGAATTTAGAACACTTAAACTAAATATTCCATCGGGAAACCTTTTAAGAAACTGTTGGCAGTTGCTTATTTTCTCGTAAAAATTACTTGTATATTTAATTGTAGTGAAAACGCGTTCTGAATAGAAATTACCAAAATCAAGAGAAGACGGACAAAATTCTATGGACCATAGATTCAGAAACAAATTCCTATAAATAAAATGGAGGGAACCCGAAACTTTAAAATGTAGTCAATCTTCTTCTTCTTTTCAAAACGGTGCAGTTTCTGGCAAATTTCTGAAAACAGTGTCTTAAGTAAATTGTAATCCTATTGCGAGCTGACCAAAACAAGTTGCCTGGTCCACGTTTTGAGGTCTAGTCTTACATAATCTGAATTGTAGAATTGCGTCTTTCTTTGGTAGATAATTATCGCTAACTATCAACTGGAATCAAGCTGTCAATAGGCCTCGTTTTATTTTCACTAATTAGCGACAATCTCAAGCATTGAAATCATAACAATGAAGCACCGGTAAACAACAAGTGAACCTCGTGACTGCAATCGAGAATAGCTAATTTCCGATCATACTTAGGCAAATCGTTTTCATTATCGGAAGCACGGTATCATGGCTACTCAGAAATTTCCAAGACAAAGGAACACTTCGAAGTTAAATGAATTCCCGTTATGAACACGTCTCAGAGAAAAACTGTGACTCCAAAACATCACTCCCTAATCGTGCGCTTGTTTGACAAACTAGACATCCGAACAGGGGAAGGAATCCAAAAACCTGCATATGCAGGTTAATTGAGAAAAGTAGCGGAGCTGGAATTTTTAAAAAAATTTTTGGCTTGTATATAGGTGGCAATTTATGCCCCAAAATCGCCATTTTTAAGGTTTTTTAAGAATTTTTCAAATTCCCTTCATTACTTTTTTGTGGTTTTTGGTGTGAAACTACAGGGCAATATTAGTTATGGTGTGGACCACGAGTCACATCTGGGAAAACTCTTGTTCGGCTTGCAGGTAGCAATTTATACACGTTCTTAAAAGGCGTTTTTCATGTGTTTTTCCAAATAAGTTTAGAACTGTTCGTCCGATTCTTGTCATTTTTGGTGTGAATAATAGGGGCAACTCTATGCATGTTTTGAACCAGATGCCATAGATCCTGAAAATCTTGTTTGGCTTGCGAGTTGCAATTTAGGTCCAATAGTGGCGATTTTCAGGGTTTTTTCCGCGTATGTCATGAATGGTTGACTAGTTTATTGTTATTTTCGGTGTGAATATTAGTGGCAACTCTACGCATGATATGAACTATTTGCCATGTCTCACGACAATCTGGTTTGGCTTGCTGTCGGCAATTTACGTCGAAAAATGGTGGTTTTCAGAGATTTTTTCCAAATATGTCATGAATGGTTCATCCCTTTTTGTCATTTTTGGTGTGATTCATAGAAGCGTCTGTGCGTATGTTATAAGCCATGTGCCGTTTCTGAGGAAAATCTTGTTAGGGTTGCGGGTGGTAATTTGTCAGAAAATTTTCAGGTTTTGTTTTTCCAAATGTATCAACAATGGCTTATCTTTTCATTTTTTGGGGTGAATCTTAGGGGCAACAAAGCATATGTTATGACTCATGCTTTATATCTTGGGAATATGTCGTTCTTCAGCATGCGGGTGGCAATTTATGTCAATAATGGCTGTTTTAGGGTTTTTTATAATGTTTCAAGAACACTCCATGACGTTTTTGTGATTTGTGGTGCAAATCGTATGGCTTACATGTTACTCTTTCCTTTGATCTGATGCTGAGATTCTCAATTAAGTTTTCGGGAATCTACTAATTGTGCGACTTGTTTCTTGTGAAACAAATGCATTTCTGATATGATGAGTTGAGCTATTGTTACCCTTTCCAGATTCTTCATGCATTTTTATTATTGTTTCGTTTCATATTTAGGGAAAATTGCAAGTTCGTGAACATGTGGTTGAAGGCTTCGAGAACATGCCCAAAGCTTTCATCGGGCTGTTCGAAGGCACTAACATCGGGAAAACTGTTGTCAAAGTTACAGATCTGCCACCATCTTCTTTATAGTCAATAGTAAACAGCTTAAGAGGTGTAGAATTGTATGGTTTAGATTATATTATATTGTGTGTATTGTGTCTTGATATAAAACTGTAATTGGATATCATCTGGAACAATTGGTATGTAGGAAGAAGAAATTTTTTATAGGTTTTCAGTTTTTTAATGAATTGCTACGCGCAGTAATGGTGGATATTGACTTTTTAAAGAGCTGCTTGCGATGATTTCTGTCATTTTGTGATTTATGTTGGTAATGTGATATTGTTTGTCACGGTGGCTATTTTGCCTCTAGCTTTAGCGGAAGTTGATCCTGGCAAAATACTTCAAAATCTGAGTTACTTATGGTGGAATAAGGAATATTGCTCTTCTTAGCATTGTGATATTTGAAGGGCATGGAAAGTCTTTGGTGTTCGTGTTTTTTGAAACATGGAAACTAATGGTTTATTTCTGAAAGTTATGCTCTAATATAACCTCTGTGGCAATGTCAGCTAGGTGATCACATTGGGGATTCACAGGTTTGCTTATAGTGAGAATATGTTAGATGGAATCTGAACTGCAAGTCTCATTGTTTTGTATAACTTCTCCATTACCTACTTGTGCATTTTCTTGTTCCTCCTAAGATTTCAATGGAAGTTTTCTTCCAGACTGGACAAGTTAGAAAGAGGGTAAGAGAAAACTACAAGAATGTGATTTTTCCAGCGATTTGCATCTTGTAGTTATTGCACTTTTCCTGCATAAGGCAGAAAGATACTACAGAAATCATTTCACTTTAGATTAGCACCTTGCTTTGTCCTTTTGATTTACCCTCCCGGAGAAGTTCTCTTTCTTCTAATTAATGAACATGCCAAGCAAGCAATAAATGCAGTTTGCTGAAAAATAGCTCTTTAGCATTGGCATTTACCCTGCTGAATTTTCATGATACTTTCTGAATGCTTCTTAGGACCTAGTTTACATACTTCTTTCTTGCATGTATTTGGAAAGTTATATCACTGGCCATCTTTGTTGAGCAAGACCTGCCTGAATCGTGGCAGAGGTCTGTATTACAGTTGGAATGTGTATTCAGACGTGTGGCTTTACTAGTTCATGAACGATTTTGTAATGTACATGTTTTTTTTATAAGTTTCACTATGAATCTGATGGCATGTGCTACCTCTTTTGAGATGTGAATTAACATGCGAATTACATGATGTGGATTGTGGAATGAATGGTATTTTGCTTGGTGTAGTTTTTGCTTTGTAATGGAAGAATGCATTTAGTAAATATTGATTTTTTAATAGAACTGTCATGATTTTCATCAAAATACCTTATTGGTAGAACACTTTTTTGCTTGCTGCTCCTTAACCCTACTTGGGCGGGGGTCCAAATTGCCCCCCCCCCCCCCTGGTGGTTTTTCTGCCGCCAAATCTTGAAAAGTGATTTTTAGGTGCTGATTCTTGCTGACAATTCATAAAATTCGTCAACACATCGAATGATGTGAAAATTTCCAAATTTGGGTCAAATTCTTTGTTCTATTGTTCTTTTGTTGAAGACAATTGAAAATGGTCAATTTT
>JAOBRC010238243.1:0-14448 GCA_027575255.1 Scolionema suvaense | reverse complement strand
AACGCTAAAAATACAATTAGAAAGTTTGCGAAATGTTTGCGAAATGTTTGCGAACTTTTCGCAAATTACAATAAGCCAAGTAAATCACATATCCAGTGTCAATAAGATTGCGATCTACCTAAAGGGGAAACATTTTCAGATGATTCATTTTGGGAAGTTCAATTTTTGGGCGTTACAGTATGGGGGAATTTGATTTTGCAAATGCACACCAATGGGAAAAGTTTTTTGTTCTTTGTCTGAAACCTCAAACTTAAATGTTGTGGAAATCCCAATCAATGAATAGCTGATTTCAGATTAGACGTTCAGCTCGCTGTGCAAAAGATATGCTTGCGATATATGTGTTGTCCTCAGAGACAGCCTGTAGAAGTGTTTTCTGTAAGAAGTGTTTAAAAGAGGGTAGCATTCCAGTGATGTGCAACGAACTGTGATCATGAAGCTCTATGTCTATTTGAGAGTTCATGATTGAGTATGTCATTATCATCTCGTACGATTTTGAATTTTTTATTACACTTTGTTAAGTGGGGAATTTTATAGCATAGTTTCTTCTAGTAGAACTTTGGTGTGAGTGTAATCTATTCTTATGGATTGTTGGATGAATGCGTCAGTTTTAATTGTAGGTGCAATTTAGATGCAATTGTCTTGATCGTCTCTTTGTTGACTTATGTTCTGCCATGTATGCACTGCCTTGTACGTACTAAGTTGCCCAGCAGCCCTAGTATGGTCAGAGTCACCTTTTGTGATGTTGTTATATCTGTTCAAGTAAATGTGTTGACATATTGCATAGCGTGCCCCCCCTCTTTCTGGGGGGGCAGGGGGTGGTTGAAAAGTTTTCAAATTTTGGGAAAGGCTAGGGCTAGGAAAATTTTGATTTTGGGGGAAGGCGGTTGCCAGGAAAGGGCAAGGTAAGATTTTTCGGGGGGGGGAGTGGTTTGACAGATTTTGGAAATCGAGTTAAGCCCAGTGTGCATAACTTGGCATCAACTATCCCTTCAGGTATGCACTATTAACATACTGGCTCGTAATTATATGGTTGAGGAACCACAACAAGCATACAGCTACATTAGGAAGACCCATTTAGTCGCAGTTGCCTTGTCATATGACCCAAAATGGATACGTAACCGGCAAAAGGTGCGCGATAATAGTGCAAACCCTAATTTTTCCCAGGGATTGGGAAACATGGCAGTTTCTGAGGGAGGAGGTCCAAAAGGGGGAGTTTGGCAAATTTTGAACTTTCTGGGGGGTTGCCAGGAAAGGGATGGGGGACTGATTTTCTGGGGGAGTTGACACCATGGAGGACGCTATGTATTGGCATTTGATTTCATCTTTCGAATGCCATGCAGGCAATGCCCTCCTTTCTATAGAATTGTAAATGATTTCATATCATAGCATGTTTTTCATATTGATAAAGATTAATGCTGGGGCATTTGATGACATGTATATTCCTACAAGACATGTGCTGCTTTTACTGGTAATACATATGTAGGTTTTTAAAGTAGAATACCTATTGTTTTAAGAGAATACGCATACGTCTTTACTTTGTTGGTAGCTAGATTTGTGGTAGCATTAAGATATATAATATAAACGGAATTGCTATTAGTTCAACCTGATTACCATTATGTGTGTGAGACCAGGTAAAAGATTTGTGCAAAATCCGTTTGCTGCATAATCACAAAAGCGTGTGCATCTTAGAGTAACAAAACAGTCAAAATTGAAGTTCAGCAATAGAGCTTGAAAAATTATGATGTTTGGTCTTTATTTTAGGTGAAAACCTTCACTAGTTGTCCGAAAAAAAAATGCTTCTTTGAACTTTGATCATTTATTTATTCACTTATTATTTATTCCCTTTTTGAGTCACAGTATGCTATGGTATTAGTTATGACCAACACTAAGGATCCCGCTTTCCATATCATAAATCGGCTTGAGAATGTTCTGATTATGTTGCATGCAACATATACAGTGGTTATAAATGTATGATTGCAATCTAACAAGTTAAACTTTTGGTAAAACTAAAACGATGATAGTGCTTAAACGTCATTTCTTGAGAGTAGCTGCAGCTTTTTGCATGAAATAAGGACCAAAGGTACTCAATTTCAACTCTTTGAATTTCGTTTTTTACCATATTCTTGTGGTAAGCTGTAATTTCTGATAGGCTCTCTCAGCTAGGTGAAATTGTGGAAGGCTGAAAAGCCGTTAAGCCTGGATACTTAAAAGAGGGAAGCAATATCAGCTCAATGTTCTTTGGTTTATATGAACAAGAGACTATTGTGAAAAGTCACATTTATGTTCAATATTTTTCACCTTTCTATGTTTTTTGCAATAGGTAAACTCCCCATTGTTGGTTATTGTGTTTTCTTCAATTGGGATTTTTTGTGCCACCCGTCCTAAGATCAACAAACCATTATATCTCCCTGTTAAAGGGGAAGAGCAGTCTCGTAAGTCGTGGATATTCAGAGTGTTATCACCTCTTTTCGCACTCATTTCTTACCGCTTATGTGTGTTGTTATTTCGGATCTTCTGATGCTCGTGTGTTTGTCAATATTTTAGAGTTGTGTTTTATGGTTAAGTTATTGCGATTAATGTGATGTTAGTTTGATACCAATTGTAAAATTCCCATTATCTATTCTCCGGTTGGTTATTACAGCGGAGGCTAATCACAATATTTTGTAGTTTTAGGATTTATATTAATGTGTTTGAAACAATGTGCATTTTTCTTGATAACTAGAGTCACTTGGTTTTATTTTTACAATGTTTGTAAATTTAGAAGCATGTGCGCACAGATGTTTTATGCATTAGGACTTTCTTTTTGGGAAATAGAATTTTGTTGATTGGTTGATATCCAGTTAGGAGTTTAGCTATATTCCTTTGATGCAACTTCTGTAAATTGAGGGAAATTTTAATACTCTTTAAATGAATGACTAGTAGAATCAGTCCTCATCACTATTGATTCGTCTCTACTGTGAGCAGCTCTTATCATATCTGCTCAACTTTTGCTGAAGAATGTCAGGGTACGAATTAGACTTCGAAAATAGGTTCGCAGTTTTTGCACTATGCAACTGGGGGTTCTAGGAGGCGTTGTGAGCCCCCTGGCGGGTCCTGGGAAGCTTTCGCTACTCGAAGTCTCTTTGTGCCCAAAATTAGCTTTAATTGAAGTCGAAAACTAGGTAGAAAGAAGCTTAAAAAATCTGATATCAAGCATAGGATAGTGCAAAGCTATCCTTAGAGAGCTATCTGGTGTCTAGCCATAACTTTTGGTAGTTGGTTAACTAGCTCTCTATATTTACCAGCAACCGTCCGTCGTTTAAGCTCCATCAACAGCCTCTGGTAGTGTGTTGGAAGACACCAAGCTAATGTCCATGCAAAGCATAATTCATACATGCGCAGTTCCTGATACAGCAGGGCCTATTCTAGAATTTAAGGGCAGAGTCCGGAATTGGTCAAAAAGGGCACATTTTCATCTAATGTTCTTCCAAAACCTTTGAATTTAAGCTCATATCAGTCAAAAAGGGCACTTTTTACCAAGATTTAAGTAGGGCAGCGTCCGATATTCGGACCCTTTTTTGTTCTAGAATAGGGCATGTACAGTTTCTGATTCCTGATGAGCTTGGTTCTGATGTTGCGCAACACTGTTTTTCTCCTCTCTCCTTGAGCATTATCTGTTGAAGCATATCTAAGCTGCCCTGATGAATATTTGGAAAATTTGCAGACCAGATTCCGGAGACCAGATAAGCCAATGAGCTTCCAAAGCCACGGAAAGAAGCTATGCGGTAGGGGATTATCAATTACCTGCACTTGTTTTTTGTCCACCGTATTAAATCTACGAACTTGTGACGAAGTTTTTTTGTGTTGATAGTTAAGACCTGCTAACCGTCATATATAATGCACAGAATTTCATGTGTTTTGCCAGCGAACCATTTTGGTCAATTACTTCATGAAGAATAGGAATGTTTGCAATAACCCTGCTAATGGTGATGATTGACACCGAATATCGTTAATGCGTAGTTAATTCCTAGAGATTTTCTAGACATGTCAATTGATCATCAAAGGTAGTTCTTGCATTAAACTGAAACTATTTTGTAATATTACAACATCATCTAAAGGGTTAATCGTATGCAGTGAATATGTTAACACCGAGCAATCGCTGCAGACGATAGCCACAACCTTTCCATCTTTTGGGGTTTTCTCCAATTCACACTTTGGAGAATCACCCCCATCTTCGCACAGTTTTTTTTTCATTCGCCGTTGCATCAACTCGCACATGCCACCGAACCCAGTGCAATGAAATATGAACTTTTAGTGTAGCAGCTCATTCGAATTGCGCCATAAGATTCCGTTTCACGCATAGCGACAGCAAAAATAAACGAAGGCAAGAAAGATCAAGTGGTCAATGGGAAGATGAGAGATAAGGCGACATGCAAGAAAAGTCGGACGCCAGATACCGAGAGACCAATTACAACAAGAGTATTAGCAGACAATTCGTTGATGATAATTCTGTAAGAGTAATGAACAAATTTTATCATGCAGGAATCAGAGTACTAAGCTTCGCGATTTTATGTACGTTCACTTAAATTTGCTTCGCATTTTCGGGAGTATGCGGCAATTGCTTCGCAAATTGCGAACTGTGAGCGGCTAATTCGTACCCTGAATGTATGTTGTTGGACTTCATATGGGTGTTAGTGTTTTGTTGTTCATAATAAGATGATACTGTAGCCAAATCACAGGGCATGCACTTAGTGAAGGTTTGGTGTGATGTTGTTGGGTTTAAGCCATTGTTATCAATTTGCTTGGATTTTGTCATCTAGGGTAGACTGTTGGACATAAAAAATATTTATAGGTCAGGAAACACTGCAATTTTGATTAGTAACTTGTTTGTACTGTCAGTTGTAAAGTATTATGTAGCCCCTGACAACTCACCTAGCATCTAGTCTCAACGTTTTCTGTATTCACGTAACCCTACCTTTTTTAGCTCTCACGCACCTATCAACAAAACTAGATTTAGAAGATTCATGCCTGTCCAGGGGACCAGGAGCTTTATGTTAATTAGGCGCATTGTGGCAATGGTTTCGTATCTAGGGAACCAGGCTGGGCCGTCCTTAAAAAATGTCTGTTTCCGGCTACCCAGTTGTTAAAAATGAAAGTGGACCGGACAGACGGAAAAACTTTTTTTGGTTAAAAATGTGGACCTGCATGTAACCTTACCTTTTTCCCCCCGCTTGACTCGAGGTATGGTAGCTACAATCAACCATTGGGCTTTATTACAACAACTAGCGATCAAAGCCAGTACCCTTTTATCTTCTCTTAAACCGATAGCCGTCAGGCGCCGTTTAGCTAGATCTTCGCGAGCCTTGAGTCAACTGTTTCCTCCGCCACCTCTACGCAATGCGTCCACCATTATTGCCGAGTCATTGTGGACGAACTTACCAGTAGAAACATTGCTTCTTACAGTATATGTAGCATTGTAAATCGCGTGAACAAAGATGTCACGTGTTTACGGAGGTTTAAAATGCGGAACGGATACAAATTCGACATAACTTACTACGGTGGATATCAAATTCATATGCACAATCAGCGAATGATTAGAAGATCAAATGCCAATACAGTGCAATGACACAATGAATGAGTTCGGTGAAGCAGCATCCAGTACGATTCTAGGTTGTGATATCCTTATCATGTTTAGGATTTAGTCTCCATATGAGAGATGGGTTTTAGTGCCAGGGGGAGTTGTGTAAGAGAGCTTCATGAAAGCAGTCACATGGTGCTTACTAGTCTTAAGTCTATGCTATCTAGAGGGCATTACAACGGGTACGATGCACGGAACAGATGGGGCGCTTCTACGAGTTTCGTTTTGCAGATTCTGGCCAGCATTTGACATAGGCAGCAGTTCAAGTGCCAGGGAACAGCATGCAGATATGAAAGTTTGCGGAAATTAACTGAAAAGAAAAAAGAAAAATCTTGTTTCTGGAGCTTCCGCCGGTTGGAAAGTTTTTTTTCTCGTGAAATAGGACCGGGCGCGTAGCCAGAAACAGACATTTTTTTAAGCACGGCCCTGGTAAGCGTCTGCAACCTGCAAGAAATCAGAACGGTGACCAGTACACCAACTCATGCCACCGTTGCAGGAATCACTTGCGTTTTGCTTGTTGGGCATGGTAAATGTCACGTCGGAATCATGGGCTTGGGACTTTTTTAATTGCGCAGAGAATTTGGAGTAGAATCTTGGGCTAAAATAGCTAAGATTATTGAAGTATTGAAATTTTTGCATCAGAAATTGAGAGGAAAACACATTTTTCAAAAGTAAAACGTATTTTACATTTCTATATGTTCAGATTCTATTCCACGCCGCATGTTTGTAAGTTGAGTCCATGTTATGCCACTAATACACTTCAATTATGTGCCATATCATTTTACAACATTTTATATACTACTCTATCATCTATAGATGTGCCTTAGGGTAGCCAGAAATGAGATTATTGCCGTGATTGCATCATAAGCCATTTTGCATCAGCTGAATCATGATGACATGTGAAGGTCTAAGTTCATCAAGTCAATGGCTGATATCGTATCTCATCAAAATGATCCCGAAGTACAAACGCAATGTAGTGAAGCATGGCGTCAGGTTTACAATGTTCGCAATGCTCAGAACTAGATTTTTTTACTTGAAAGTTCTGACTTGCCTATTGGTGTGTCTGGTTTTAACATTGCCAAGAAAAAGATTGCAAAACCCTTTCTTGTCCAAAGAATGGGGTTACAATGCTTGATATCACAGTCTGGCTATCAATGGAATTGCCTATCAATTTATATGAATTCTGTTATGCATACTTGTAGCGTGTTTTCTTGATGCTTTTTTGCAGTATTGTCTTGATTATATTGTGTCTTAAAGATGGCATTTTTATAATGGAAACGTGATCAAGTAGGATGATAGATTGGATCTGAGAGGAAATCCTGTGAAATACTGTAAAGCGGGCCCCATATTTAAGGGTTTGAGCATGGTCTCAAGTTCAAGAGGTAGCAGTATAGGCAAAGGTATTGAACGTTGACATAGGCAATCATCAAGATGTCGTCATTTTCGTCCGTGGCTTTGGAGAAGAAAATTGGTGACCTGTCTATGTCCCAGCAGAGCATTCAAACACTGTCATTGTGGTGTATCCATCACAGGAAGCATGCCAAGAATATTGTTCAGACATGGTTCAAGGAACTCAACAGAGGTTAGTAACAAGCGAATATATAACATGTTGTTGTGTTTCATAGATAGCATGATCTCTGTTATTCTTTACTAGGACCATTCTGCCTGAAAGCGTCAGTTCATTGGCGCAAATAAATGAGCTTGTATGGACTTGATAGAATCCTTTGAGCAGGTCACACCTCTTATGTTCAGAAAAGGAAGTAGTTGATCCAAACAAAGTTTAGAGACTCTACTCGGTGAGCTGAAATCCCGGTATGGGTCTTAACCCTACAGAGTATGGGGGTGCACCCCCCCTCCTCTGGCATGTTTTTCTTTTGTAAAAAATCTTTGCCAAGCCACCCCCACCCCCCCATACTCTGTGCTACCTGAAAAAGCCTATACTTTGCAGGGTTAAAGTAGTAGTATTCCACTGTGTAAGCATTGGATTTTTGTCACCGAGCAATTTGTGATTAGCTAATATGTATTTGTAGATACATAATGTTACTATATGCTCTGTCATAGTGTTAGGCTGCATGGCTCCTCCAAAATGGCCTGTTTTAGTTGTTATTCTTTTCAAAAATTCTTTCCAATCTGCTCATTAATTTATAATCTCTTATTTCTACTAAACATATTAGGAACGCAACTTTACACACTACCAAATTACTGTTTTCCTTTCATCAATGAGATGGCATCTTCTCCCTGTCAGTAGGTGAAGCAGTACGAAACAAAAATTCTCACATTGATCAGAAAAGCTGTATTTTCTGATTGGAATTATCAATAGCCACTTATGGCTTGTTTTGAGAACACAGTTGCTATTTCTAATATTGTAGTCGCTTGTGTGCAATCATTTGTGGCAAGTAAATTGGCTTGTGTTGTGCCATGTTTGTTGATACCTTGCCGTTATCAGAAAGTTAAATTGAAATTCGAGATTCTATTCTATTACTAACTTGGTCTTTTTTGAGCCTGAAAGCTGTATGTTTTTATGAAAAAGGACCGGAGATAACCTTACTTTTTGATTTGAAAATCATGTGGGAACCCTGTGCTTGTGTTAGAGCCATTATAGACAATTTGTGACATGTCGTTCTGTATTTTTTCCAATTTGCGGGGCTGTATTTGTTTTATTTTGTTTATTTTGCTGGTTTTTATATGTTTGTTTTTGTAGTTTGACTCCATGATTCGCAGTTAAATTTGCCGGAGTCACTTTGTTCTGCAACATGTTTTTGATTTGCTTCCAGCAAAGCCGAAGAAGAAGTTGATCATTATGTATCTTGCAAATGATATTTTGCAGAACAGTAGGAGGAAGGGTGCTGAATACACTAAGGAGTTTGCACAAGTACTTGCATCTGCATTCCAGCACTGCGGAAAGTAAGTTTGTTCTTTGTATTATTTTGCTCTGTATTGATCAATGGTTTCCTGAAAGGTACAGTCGCAGATCGAGTTGATCAGCATGGTTTTATACCTACCAGAATTTGAGCTAGTGGTCAGGAGATACAGCAACTTTTTTGCGAAATTTTGTAATTTATTATTCCACAGAAGCTCCAAGCGGGATCAAAATCTTATGGTATCTACAGAATAATAACTGGATAGAATATTCAACTGCACAAATGCTTTCATGGAAAGTTGTGCATTTGAGAGGAGTGCATCGAAAATTTCTCATTTGAGAGGAGTACATTGAAATTTCTCATTTGATAGAGTACATCGAAAATTTCTCTTCTGGAACCTGTTGTTGACTGTTCCTTTATATTGAATTCCTTTATATTAAATTCCATCTCATGCGTTCTGGTTTAATAAGCTCTTCTATAGGTCGCAGACCTTTATTTATCCTCCACAAATAAGGAATGACTGGTAAGCTCACTTGTGTCTTCTCGCTGGTATGCTGTTCTTGGATAGAAAGCACACTACTGATAATGAGATTCTGTGGACATTTTTGCCCATTCTTGTGGACAAATTGCATAAAATCTGCACAGGTTTTGATCTGGTACCTGCACCAACTGCCGCTGGCACACTTGAAAGCAATAGGGGGATTCATTTTTCATGATTGTTATAAACACAATGAAACACTGAAGGGTATCTGCAGAAAGTTTGTTCGATGCTATCATTTTTCTGAAGATTTCGTCTTGTCGTTATGAGACATCAGCATGATTTTACTGACTGTCCCTGTTTCAATGCTGCCCATGTTGTGTAATTTGTCTTCAAGTATGTTTATAAGTGTTGTGTTGATTTTATGTTTTACGTGTCTTTCCTAGTGCCTTTGCTGGAGGAATCGTTTGTTGGTGATGCTGTGTTGGGGCAATACAAAATAGTCAGAAGATTGACAAAAATGAATAAACTTCTGCTGACTCTTGTGCTAGAGCATATACCCGACTTAGTTAATATTTAAAACACTGTTTAGTGCTGAGTGACGAATGTTTTAAATAGCTGCTAAAGAATGTTTTTGCTCCAGATAAGTAACCACAGACCATCTAGATTGCAACCCCACCCCTGCACCCCTTCCTCTATGCTGGGATGTCATTGACGTATCACCTTGCAGTTACTGTATGATCACCCATGTAACTGTTCAATGAGTGTTAAAGAATGTGACCTGTATTTTCAGAACAGAGAGTCTAATTAGTTATCGGCTTAGGAATTGAAAGATTTCGTTTTGATTTTCCAAACAATTTTGCTAAGTTAGTATTATAGTATCTAAGTACAACAAGGACCTGTGTTCTATAAGACAAAGAAATAGTTATTTTCTGGGGCATGGCACACTTTTTATGTAATTCACCCTTCTCTTTCTTGCCAATGCTTTCTTCTTAATGAAGTATTATGTTTTTAGTTAGAGCATGCTACGATGATGAGTTCTTTTTGGATGTTGTGTCTTCCAATGAACAGTTCTATTTCTTTGACTGTGGAGTATTTATTTGACTCTAAATTTGTGCCCGTAAATAGTTGGACCGACTCTTTCTCGACTTTCAGGTCTTGTGAGGAGAAAGTGCATGAATCTCTGAAGCGTATCTTGAATATTTGGATTGAACGTGGCGTTTATGATAATGTGTTTGTTGGAAAACTGAAGAAAGGTACGATCTATTGCCCGTGAATTTACTTCATGCTCATGTCAATTTGATGTTGTGGTCTGAGTCCTGTTGTTTCATGACACAGCAATTTCTTGATGTAATTCTTTCAGCCAGTTTCAAGTAACAGGGTTTTCTCCAGCCTGTAAATTTACGTGAGTTTTGGAAGTGACCTATCTGTAGCTGTTTCTCAGAAATATATTGAACTTTTTCACCATTTTACATAAGTATTTTAGAGTGCATGCTATTGAACAATTCGTCACAGCAGTTTGGATTTTTCTGGCATTCCTTGTCTATAGCTGAATATTTGTATTTCAAACATAATCAGGTGAACCTCTATCAAGGTAGGGAGCTCTTCAATCTTTTTCTTATATTTATAATTTTGCACCATTAGCAAGTTTTGGAGGTGGCATTGAAATTCAGTAGTCGCAACTAGATTAAAAAATTGGTTCACTGGGTAGTGCAGAAATTTTTGCTTCAAAAAGTGGCCCGACGTTTGCCTCTTTTTCCAGTTCTAAATATGAAAAAAGCTAGAGTAAAGCATTAAACATATGAGATATCTAGTTGCATTAAGCAGATCCATTTCTGCACTTACTAACATTTGACCTGTGTGAACCCATCTCAGGTACATCTGCAGCCATAATGCCAGGATTTTATGTAGGTGATAAATTTACTGAGTGATCAGCACATGTTGACACATGCATATGCATGTGTGAGCATGAGCCAGTGCTTTCATTCTAAGGTGCGCGATGGCGTGCGCACCTCCATACACGCCTGAAATCAATCGAGGCGCGCTCATGATCACGCGCCTCAGTATGTTTTCCTCTGAAAAATCGCACACCTCCGACACAAGAGGTAGCTATGGAAATCTACTACACTACTATCTGATTAAACTATCGTGCAAAAAATTGCTGTCAATACTTTTTAACACCTTTGATACAGCTTGCTTTCCGTGAACAACTGAGTATTTGACCCTGTCCTGCAGGCAGATCTAAGCGTTTCTGTTAGGCCATATGCAGTGTGCATTTCTCTTAGGAGCCTGTGACGCCCATTTTTTCCCGTCAGCCACTACAGCTCATCACTTTCAAGAACTGCTTTGCTGATGCTGTCGATGGCCTCTCTTGAGCTGAAGAAGGGATTAGTTTGTATCTAAGCGAACAATTCGCGGATAATACAGATCATGTGGAATTTGCCTTTGTGGTTAGTGGTCTTTTTTGTTTAACCTTATGGTGCTACGGTAAGTGGTATAGTTCTGTTGGATCAGATAGCTAGGTCCAACTGGACTTTTGCTCAGAATTTTGTAAATTTCGAACCCTGGACCGCCGGAAATAATGCCGATTACGTTCGTCAGTGATATAGCCGATGGCAATTTTTTGCTGTTGCTTGTTTTCATGAATTCGGAGGACTGTACTTGCAATTCTTGCAGGCTTCCTATAAGTTGGTAATTCTGTGTAAAAGTGAACAAACTACGAGTTAAATATGGTGCGCCTTGACCAGGAAACTCCCTCATAAGGCGCGCGATACGTTGCGCGCCTGCAATTTTTTCATTGAAAGCACTGGTGAGCTTTCTTTGTCACGGCATATTACTGACATCTTCTTGACGTTTATTGTGCTTGACGGAACTTGAAATGATGATATGAGTTCAAAAGAAATCTTTTGCTTAGCCCTTTTGCTACCGGGCTTGGCACCCCAAGAATACCGAGCAGAAATATGACTTTTTTACTTTGTCGCATTCAAAATGGAATATTTCATTAAATAATGCATTTTTTGAGCTGAAATTTTCACTCGTTTTTCTTAACATATAGTTACATAAAATTATGTCATTTTTTTGGTGTCATAATAATTCGATCACTGCAAAAAATATAAATTTATCAAATTTTTAAAAAAAAAAAATCCAAAAAAATCAGAAAATTGACAAAAAAAATAAATTTTTCAATCTGAATGAAATAATTATAAGCTCCAGAACGTGAATCTATAGTATCTAAATAAAAATCTGTACAATTTTTATCATATTCACTCAAATAGAACCTGAGTTATTCAACAAAAATGTTCTTCCAGTGAAAATCATAAAAAATAGCAGCAAGACATATCAGTGCAATGCCCAAAATAAATAAAGAATTATACCCACCAAACTGCAGCCACCACCTCTACACTATGCTATTTCACATAAAAAGGCTCAAATGTGAATGCAGACACTTAAGTTTCACCCCAAAAGTCCAATGAAGTGGCACCAATGACTCCAAACATTTGCAGGCTTTTGTGTCGTTGTCCTACCACTTTTCACGGCAACAGCTTGCATATTAGACTCTCCCAAGTGAACAATATTATTCAAAAAGTCATATTCATGTAATAAAGTAGCTTCAATTTCCTTATTTTAGTTTCATAGCTCTTCTGGAATGAGTGACGCTTAGCCAAACACATCACCATCTTTCTTCTGAAAACATGCTCGTATTCAAACGCAGATAGCTCGGGATGGCACGCATCTATTGACATGCGGTTTTCGCTGACTGTTCAAAAATTTCTTAAATATGCAGAAATATCCAAAATGGTAACATGCAATTTCGTACCTAGTCCAGAAAATAGCAATTTCTGCAGTATCCGCCCTGCGGGCATCAGGTACACAAGAGGCGAATTTTGCACCCGCTGTGCGGGTATCAGGTAGCGAAAGGGTTAAAAATTCAGTCATTTTGAGAGATTTGAAATGAATTATCAGTGATTGTTCAGAGAACTTACAGGCGGCATCATAAAAACTTCGCTAATAATATTTATTATCACCTTTTTTGGCTGGAAAAGCAACGTAGTATACTAACTTCATTTAACCCTGCAAGGCTTGGGGGAGGTGGGTTTTTTCTTAGATAATGTTGCTAATTGATTGAAGCCAGGCTTTCAGATTTTATCTAATATTACATAGGACATGTTTTAATAAAACATTTTTTGTGGCCTGTAGGTGTGCAAAGACTTCATCATTTTGAAAGAAAAAAATGTCACTTCGAAGTTCTTTACTCACAACAAGGCTAATTATTCTTTTTATGTTGATACTTCTTATTTGCAGTGTATATGGCATTGTGAGACCTCGAAAAAGAAGTAATAATTAATGGAAATGAGAATACCCGAAAATCTGCAAAAATAATATCCTCTTCGCAAAAACTGCTGACTTTTGCATGATAATGACATCACTGATGTTCATTCTATTTGCACCGACTCAAAGTTTACAAATAGCTCTATGTACCTTACTCGTTTCAACCTTGTCGTATAAATATTGACTATTTGAACCCTTTGAATGTCACGGGTATTTCCTATAAGCAGTCAATGGTGTATATGCACATCATTCATGCTGGTGCCAGAGCAGCCCACCATTGGTGGAGTGTAGTTGGGAGATCGCATACCTTGCCTGACAAGTCTTTTCCCGAAAATAAACAAAAACAAGCCATTTCTATGCATAACAATGTAAGTTTATTGCAGATTATCTAATTGAACTCTTCTCATTGAAAGTGTGATGTATTTGTTACATGTTTTTCTATTCATCAAAAAATTAAAACGACTTGGAACATGCCTGAATTTCGCAATTAAAAAAGTGATCTGGAAAACGACCTGAAACCCGAAATATCGCCTAGCTGGTACTCAACCGCTTAACTTCTACCTCAAAGTTTGTAGATTTTCACAAAATTGGGTGGACGTCATCGTTGTAAGAACAAGTGTGCACAATCCTGCTGATAAGTTTGGCCTTAATTTCCATGTCTCGCACTTTGTTCTGATTGTTTCACTGTAGGGCTCGTCTTATTGGAAGAGGAAGAAGAGAGTACAACTCCTCCTCCAGAGAAGAAATCACGATTGGAAGAATTGCATCGACCTCGACATCCACCTGATGTAAGCCTTGTTTTTCATGTTTTTTCTGTTTTGTTCATTTCTTTGTTAGATGTGACGTATAATCGTTTCAAACTTACCGTAATTATCTGAAAGAGCGTTACGGCTTAAATGAGCGCCCCCCCTCAAATGAGCGAGCGCCCCCCTCAAATAAAAATTAAATGAGCTTCCCAGCGCTCATTCAGATAATTACGGTATATACTGTGGTTATGTCTTAATTTTTTGATAATAGTTAAACAACCTGCTCATGCGAAAGAATGACTAAAAAAGTTTAAATAGTATTTGGTAAAAATGGGCATTTTACAGAGTTGAGTTTTTAATGTTAGTGTCCTCGGAAGAATTGCTTAGGGAGACCGATAGGTCCTCCCTAAGGAATCG